>JUDZ01008988.1:0-13922 GCA_000812845.1 Stagonosporopsis tanaceti | reverse complement strand
CCCTATTTCTGAAGCTATCGGTCAACTGAAATGGTCTTGGTTCAGTGGGAGTGATTCCAAGGACATGATCGACTTCGAGATATTTGACAAGGCATCAAGGGGTGCGTGGGGCTCTTTTCTACTTCTGTTCCGCACAAGAGGACGCTCACTCGCTGCACTTGGAGCAATCTTAATGCTTCTATTACTAGCAACCGACACTTTCTTCCAACAAGTGACAGACTACCCGGATCGGTGGGCGCTAGAGCATCTGTCAAGTACGATAGCCCGGTCTATCTACTACAAACCCACGTACATTCCCGAATTTTTCCTGGGATGGGAATCATCACAGTACGACACAAACACCATGACGACTGTGCAGAAATATCTTTACGGAAATGGGACGCACTCAACCCAGTCTGGCAACGCAACTAGGCCTGATATACCCGTGTCATGTCCAGCTAGCAACTGCACTTGGCCGGAGTATAATACACTTGCAGTTTGCAGCAAATGCATTGAGATCGAGGCGTCAGAGCTTTTGACGTATGCCTGTCTCAACACGACTATTGACTGGAGTGCGCATGCCACTGGCCCCACTGAGAATGCTCCGACTGGCCAAATTTGTGGCTACTTCGTCAATGCTACCAGCGAGAAGCCAACTCTAATGTCTGGGTACGTCATTCCAAACGACACAAACGTGAATTCTGAGCACGGAGAGGCACTGCTCGTACGCGTGCTATCTTTGACGGAGCTTTACACCAAGAAGAGCTACTATGGAAATGGCTCTATCCACTTCAAGGATCTTCGAAATGCCATGTTGGACGCTCTGATCGTTTCAGCGCGTAACGGCACCGAGAGTGTTTATTCTGGACAAGAACCCGTTGTGCATGAGTGTGTTCTCTCTTGGTGTGTCAAAACCATCAAGTCGAGTTACACGTGGGGCGACTACAAAGAGGAAGTGACCGCCATCTTTCAGAACACGACAGCCGGTCCTTGGGCATGGGAGAGTTTCGAAGTACCGGAAGAGGAGGGCGGAGGGTGGTATGTCACGTATCTAGAGGACGTCGATATCGAAGCACCAATTCCAAACCTAAGCCGCCTCACCAACGATACTACCGCTACACAGTGGTTCGGTGCAGGTAACGGAACTGCCGCAAACATGATGGCTATATTCGATGATTTCTTCCCTTCTTACTACACCTCAGATGGTATTACCTCGACGCCTACGCTACGCTATAAGAACTTCTTAGACGGACCTAGTATTCGCACGCTGGACTTCAATGCTTGGCAATCGCCTAACGACATTGCCTCTCACTTGGAAAGGCTGGCTGTGTCTATGACCAATGCCATACGCTCCAACGCAGAAAGCAACTCGATGGTACCTGGACTTGCCTACAACAAGAAACAGTTTGTACTGGTACGCTGGGAGTGGCTTACCTTCCCTCTCACTCTGCTTTTACTTAGTTTGGGGTTCTTGACGGCTACGATCATCAGGACATCGAAAGATGGTCACGACGAATTCGGTATCTGGAAGACATCGGCTATGCCAACTTTGATATACAGTCTGCCCAAGGAGGTGCAGCAAGACCTCAAGTTCAAGCAGTCTCCTCAATGCCAGGCTAAAAAGTTCAAGATCAGACTCCAGCCTAATCAAGGCTGGAGAGTCTCTGGGCACAATGTTGCTTCGCCAACGTGGGTACGAAGACCCAATCACCAGCCCCCGCCTGGCTGGATCTGAAGACTTGCTAGGCCCAACTAGTTACAGCCATTTAAGTAAATATTGTTGATTCGATCTGTTTAATACTTGATGTTCCACCATGTTCATGCTGTATCCTGCCGGGGAGCGATTCATTGCCTTTTAGCTTCGATCACATCGAGGTTTTGTTCGTTTCCAACAAGGTCCGCCGTGCGAAGAAAAGTGTCCTGTTGACCCCGCCGTGCAATTCAGGTCGCCTTTGCTCCAATTGAACTTTCGCAGCCTGGTATTTCCCTCGCCCGCATGAAGCTGGACGCATCCTTCTGGTCACGTGCACGTAGCCGCCGGGCAAATCGTGCCACAGCGCTAACGGTTTTTATTGGATAAAATCAACACGCGTTTCGTTATCAGTCTATAGCTGCGACTAGCACATCACCATCAGCGCTGCGACTCTAAAGAATAAACGATGGGCGCGTAGCAGTCAGGATTGCTACCAAGGTCTAGTTGGCTAGTATACTCATGTCCCAATCCTGTTCAAGCTGGCTCACCGGATCACACTCTACTCCTCACTATGTCGCAAATGTCTGGCAACTTTTTACCGACGTTACAGCCTCAACGGCGATCTTCGACAGCAACACGGTCGTCGAGCCAATGCATTTCAATCAACTCTGGCTACATTTCTCCAGCAGATAAACCAGTACTGGACCTGACGCAGCGGATCGAGAGGAAACTAGCGAAATTAAATGCTTCAGACAACATCTTCAAACGTTGGCTGCTTGAGCTTGTTAGATGGTCCGTTAGCGCGCTGTGTATGAGCGCGATCGTGGGCATATACGTTCACATCAACGGCAAGCTTATAGGTGACCATGGAACTGCGCTTAACTGCGCAAACGTTCTGGGCAAGGTTGCCTCTGCAGCTTTAATTCTACCAACATCAGAAGCTCTAGGCCAACTCAAATGGAATTGGTTCTACAATTCTAATGCTATTTGGGATTTTGAGATATTCGACAAAGCGTCCAGAGGACCATGGGGCGCTGCTCTCTTATTGTATCGAACTAAGGGCAGATCTTTAGCTGCCTTGGGAGCTTTACTTGTTGTTCTACTCTTGGCTATCGACACATTCTTCCAGCAGGTGGTTGAATTCCATGATCATTGGGCACGAGAGGACATGACCGGCGCCATTCCTCGCATTGTCAATTTCAACCCTCTATTCAAGCCATCCTTCTCGATGGGCTACGAAGTTAGCGCGGAGAACAAAGACCTTGCGAGTGCTCTTCGCCCCTATTTCTACGACAATGGCACAGAGCCGGTCGTCTATGGTAACGGTACCCGTCCAGAGATCCCTCTTTCTTGTCCATCAAGCAAGTGTGAATGGCCTGAGTATGAAACTCTCGCTGTTTGTGGAAAGTGTGAGGAAGTCTCTGATCCACCCGATCTCAAATATGCCTGTCTTAATACTACAATCGACTGGTCTGCCAAATGGTTTGGCCCTGCTCAAGTTCCCTACTCAAATGGCACTGTTTGTGGCCACTTTCTTAATGCAACAACCGAGAAGCCAATACTTCTGTCCGGATATGTTGCAACCGGGACAGACGATCCATCCACGACTGGCGAAACATTACTCGTACGTCTGGTGCCACTTACGAATTGGGATACGAAAATGCCTGAGTACGGTTCCGGATCAATCAGATTCAACGATGTCCGCCAACCAATTCTTGATGCTCTAATAGCGTCGACCCCAAACGGAAAGGAGAGCGTTGTCAGAGGAGCAGCTCCAATCATAAATGAATGCATGCTCTCTTTGTGCGTTCAGACTGTGAAGTCTGAATACGAGAGAGGCATATACAAAGAGAATATTGTTTCAACTTACATGGAATCCACTAATGAAGGTGCGCCTTGGCCTTGGTATACGGTTCCCTCACCAATTGGACCAATGATCTCCTACAATCAAACTGTAAACCTTACCCCATCAACGGAGGGTAAGAACCGGTCAAACCCAATCTTATACAGTCCATCGTATGGGATGAGTAATGTCACAATGATGAATGGCATGAATCTGTTCGATGACATCTTCCCCTCATCATACACAACGTTCAACTCGTCGGCCGCGCCACTGCTCAGGTACTTCAACTATGGGCAGCCGCTCACCCGAGAATTGGATTTCAATCCATGGCAGGCACTAGAAAATCAGTCAGAGCATTTCGAGAAGATTGCCAAAACCATGACCAATGTAGTCCGCTCGTCGACTTCGAGAATCATGGTACCAGGAGATTCTTATAATATGAAGAGCTACATACGTGTTATTTGGGCATGGCTGATTTTTCCCTTCGCACTTTTACTGTTGAGCTTAGCTTTCTTGGTTTCAACGATGCGAAAGACGTCGAAAGACGGTGCTGTTGGAGTATGGAAGACCTCAGCTATGCCCACTCTGATATATGGTCTACCGGAAGATACAAGGGGACAATTCACCAAGACAGCGTGGAATAGTTCACATAGTGATGCGAGGAAGGTTCGCATCAAATTGCTACCGAAACTTGGTTGGCGTGTATCTGGACAAGACCTACTGAGGTCCCCAAGATCGAGGAGGAATCAACCGCCCCCGGGATGGATCTGAAAACGAGATCATAGGTTTTAATTTCAGATCGTTAAACGCACAAACAATCAAGTAGCCATGCAACTCCAATTACCCACCTAGACCCTGTATCAGTTCGGGATCGTTGGGTGGGCTACAAATGTATTTGCTGCCAAGATCAAAAATTGAACCAGGATTCTCTGCACATTTAGCTTTCAGCTTTTGCATCCCCAGTATCCTCCATAATAGAAAATCTTAGGCAGTTGAAAAGGCACTACGGTACCAGATCGGGGAAAATACACAGGACGGCTAACAAATAAAGGATGTGAGATAAAGACCGTTCAAAATACCGCGCAGGGGTGTATCTTACACTGCGTTCTGAGTTATTTCACACTGCCTTCTAAGGCATTTTACACCGCATCTTAAGGCCGGTTCTATCAACGAAGTTCTAACTGGCGAAGTCCATTTGCCATGGCTATCACAAACACTGCCACTGGTTTTTTATAGGAAGAAGAAGGTGGAGGTTGCCATATTACTGACACTGGAATGTGAACACCAGAGTATCTATCTTGAGCGTTACTGATCCCACTGCTGAAAAGCCATGGGAAAAGGACCACCGCCAATCTAATGGCCATATTTGAAGGCTAAATCTCCGTCTTTTGGGATCCGACGGCACAACATCGAGTGCCATCTGCGTTGCGCGAGATGTGTGGACAGAATGAGTAACAGCAGGCTTGAGCTTCTCGTTTCTAGCCGTTCGTATTGGTGGTAGTGACTTGGGAGCATCACCTACTGCACTCGGCCAATCAAAATCCGCCGATAGGCGCTGAAACGTTGCCATCTGAATACGGTTAGCACCGGCGGTTAAATCACCATCGGAGCGGCGAGGTGTCTGATTCTGGAAGAGGAACTGACATCTGGGAGGCTGCATGTACTCCGAAGCGCTATAGATGCATCAAAGGATGTCTGATAGCTTGGCAACGTTGATCCTCAGATGGTCGTTTAATAACCTCAATGGGAGTCTTTACTCTACTGTAGACCCATCACTAACGTCTCGACTTCATCTATCATGCCTGGACGCTTTCCACCTATACTGCGACCTCAGAGGCATTCCGAGTCACCATTGGAGGATCGCAATGACGCCAGAACGTTTACTTCGCAAGACACCATCGCTGATGAGAAACAATCGCTGGATCTGACACAACGACTCGAAAGAAAGCTAGCGGAGTACAACGCGTCCGACAATTTTTTGAGGAGATGGATTCTGGAAATCACATGCTGGACCATCAGTGCGCTCAGCATGGGTGCGATAGCCGGTCTCTATGTTCGAGTGGATAGCCAGAGCATGTCTGGCAGTGAAGAGCTACTCACCTGGGTCAATGTATTTGGCAAGGTCGCTGCTGCTGCTCTTATTGTTCCAACATCTGAAGCACTTGGCCAGCTCAAGTGGAATTGGTTCCACAAATCCAGGGCTATGTGGGACTTTGAAATTTTTGACAAGGCCTCACGTGGCCCTTGGGGCGCGGTGATGCTGTTATTCCGCACCAGAGGGCGTTCTCTAGCCGCGTTTGGGGCTGTGCTCATTGTGCTTCTTCTCGCCATCGACACTTTCTTCCAGCAGGTTGTTGAATACCCCGATCGTTGGCAAACGATAAATTCGTTTGGCGAGATTCCAAGGATTGTACGCTACGAGAATCGATCTCTACCCATGTTCTTTCAGCATGAAGCGCAACTGATGTCCGACTTCGATTTTCCTCCGATATTGAGACAGTATTTCTATGGGAACGGATCTCAGCCGGTTCCTTTTGGTAGTGGAACAAGACCAGAGATTCCGTTATCTTGTCCTACAAGCAACTGCACGTGGCCGATTTACGACACTCTGGCAGTGTGCTCCCGGTGCGAGGAAGTCTCCGCGGCTCTGAACATCATTCATACCTGCCTGACAACTACGGTGGATTGGAGTGCCAATTGGACAGGGCCTATCACCGAAGAGCCATATCCTAACAACACTGTTTGTGGGCATTTTCTCAACGCCACTAGTGACCAACCGGTCCTCCTGACCGGCTATATTGCTGACAGTGAGAATACAAGCACAATAGGAGAAGCTTTATTGATGCGCAACATTCCACTTACCGATTTTTGGACCAAAGAGCCGAAATATGGAGTGGGTTCAGTCGCTTTCAAAGATGTCCGCAATCCTCTTCTTGACGCGTTGACAGCATCTGCACTCAACGGGCGCGACGGTGTGTTGCACGGGGAAGCTCCGACCGTCCATGAGTGTATCATTTCATGGTGCGTTCAGACAGTTCAATCATCATACGACAGTGGTATCTACCGCGAAGCCGTCCTCACCGAAATCTGGAACACGACCAATGAGCCAGTGATATGGCCATGGCAAGCAGAGCTAATTAATACCGGTTTGGATCTGACATACTGGGAGAATATCACGATACAACCAGTATCCTCATCGGACCCAGTAAACAAAACAACTACCACATATTTCGTTTCAAATCAGAGTACTGTCGATGTCATGCTCATCTTTGATGACATTTTCCCTTCGTCATACACCGCCGAAGATGACAAAACTGAGCCTTTACTCAGATATAAGGACTATGCCGAAGGCCCATGGACCCGGACTCTTGACTTCAATCCCTGGCAGGCGCCAAACAACCTGACGAGGCACATAGAGCGCATGGCAACGTCCATGACCAATGTAATAAGATCTTCCACCAGCAAGGAAATGCTGGAAGGAAATGCCTACACAGTAGAGAAGTATATCAGGGTGCAATGGGCATGGCTGATCTTTCCTCTCGCCCTCTTGTTGCTCAGTCTGGCATTTCTGGTATCGACCATTATCAAGACGTCGAAGGATACGGCAACAGGTGTTTGGAAGACTTCAACTATGCCGACACTGATTTATGGTTTGCCAGAAGATCAGCGAGGCAAGTTTGCTGCTGGAACGACATGGAATGGTCCGCACAGTGATACGAAGAAGGTGCGCATCAAGTTGTTGCCGAATCTTGGTTGGCGAGTGTCAGGGCAGAGTTTGTTGAAGTCGCCCTTGCTTCCTACGCGGAAGAACCAGCCACCCCCAGGATGGATTTGAATGCAAGCTATGTAGTCTGCGTACAATGTAATCACTCTCATACATCCCCAACCTAACATGATCACCTCTCCATCATTGCATCACCAACTCAAGCACTTTCCACCCTTATTCCAGATACCATTGCGTCATGCCTTGTTCAGTGATCAGGACAGTCTCCCCACCAACTCACAACCCGCCAAAAACGTGAGAAAGTGCCTACGTGGCCGCCGAGCAACTGCGCCGCACTAAGCGCCATCGAAACACAAACACACCGATAACGAAGCGCTGCTCATTCCCTCCATATCGCCACTGCTAAAGGATCCAACAGCCTGCGGTCAGGCGCTTAGCTATCGAGCGCTTAACAACCGAGCTACTGACCTGCGCGTGATGGCTTTCACATCCACTTCTACACTTGCCCAAGATCAACGCTAATCTCTCAATCATACGCTTCCTCAGCGTGCGCACCATTTGAAGAGCCTCTGACTCCTTAGCATCTTAGCTGAAGATGACATCTGATTTTTCCTCACTTCGTTGCCTTTGCATTGGAATCTTTCGTTCAACAGAATTTGCTAAGTGAAGAGAAGGGACAAAGACACCCAGCGCCACGCCATAGAAGAAGCCCGACGCGGCTTTGTCCATTGTACAGATATCCTGCATCTAGACAAAGGAATGTGTTTGCTGCCTGTACACTCCATACCAGAAGAGTTTACCATAGTAATCGGTAAACAGAACTCGGTTTCAAAGAAATACAAGGATTTCAGTTCACACAACACAATCTCAAATTCAGATACTCGCTGGCTCGCTATGCTAACTCGCTAAATACACTTGCACACAGTCACACAACTAACGCCTACGAGTCCTCTTCGACGGCGGGGCCTCATCCTCCTCCTCCTCGGCCTCCTCCTCGACCTCTTCTTCATCACCATCAATCTCCATCGGGTCGCCCTCTTCGCCACCGGCGGCGTCCGCACCAGCGGCATCCGCAGTCTCGGTCTCGGCCTCTGTCTCAGTTGCCTTCAACTTGGTCTTAGACTTAGACTTGGTCGTAGTTTTAGTCCTCATTACAATAGCGGCGGCTTTGCGCTTCTTCATCTTCGGCGCTTCTGTAGTGCTAGCCGTCGGCGCGGCTGTGGTAGGTGCCGTCGCTGCGGCGGTAGTAGTAGTAGTAGTAGTCGTCGTTGTCGCCGCCACAGTCCCCGTTGTTCCCCCCGCCGCCTTCGTAGCCTTCGCAGCCATCCTATGCTTCTTACTATCCGTTTCGAAGTCCTCGACCGCAAAGAAGTTGTCCGGCCGTAGCTCGCCATCAGGAATCGATGGTTTGATACCGTTCCGCTTCGCGTGAAGGCCCGGCGCGCGGTCGGCGGCGAACTTGGTGCGCGTGCTCTCGCGTCCGCGGGCGGGGATGCCGTTGGCAATGCGGAATTTGTCGAGGACGTCTACGGCGCGCTTGACGATGTCGTCCCAGTTGTCCGCGAGGTGGATCAGGCCGTGTTGGCGCACGGAGTCGTTGAGGTGGCGGACGGCTTCTGCGAGTTCCCCGGTGGTCCAGGGGGGGGTGCTTCACGGCGTCTTCCTCCCCGGGAAAGCCGCGGCTCAGGAACTGTCTCACGCCCTTGTTGTAGGCCCGGATGGAGTCTTTGTCGAAGTCGTTTAGGATGACTCTGTCGAATAGGTGGCTTTTGTCGCCGCGAAGAGTGCACTCGCCAGTGCTTGTTCGGTACCTGCGCATGCCCCAGATGGGCCTCCACCAATACATGCCTTTGCGGTAGATTTGGTCCTTCTCATCAAACACCCATTTCTTATCGGCGTCTTTTGTTCCTCTCCGGGGATCTGGGATCGGAGCGTCTTTGGGATATGCCTCTTCCTTCGAACCAGCATCAGGGTCCACAGTGGGTATCTTGTCGCGCTGCTCGTATGTTTGCCCTCCTACCTTATGGGTCTGTATTAACCAGCCGTCCTTGATTTGTTCGGTATCCTTGTCATCGTTGTCGTCGCTGCCGCTGCTGCTGCTGCTGCTGCTGCTAGGACGAGGGGCTGGAGGGGCTGGAGGGGGTGGACTATCATCATCGTCAAGTCCCAGGTACGCCCGCGTGAAAGGATCATCCTCGTCATCCGAGTCGTCGTCGCTATCATCGGGCGGATTAGTCCCAGTCTGTTCTTGCTCATCCGCCCCATCCGGCAACGGGACATCATCGTCCTCGTAGTCATCTTCATCCTCAACATCCGACAACTCATCGACGCCAGGCTGAGACCGCAACGAACACTCCTCTCGCCTCGCATTCCCCATCTTGCCATCTTTCTCGTGAACCGCGGTGGGAATGCCAGTAGGTACGAATCTAGGATTCTCATACACAACATGCTCCTCTGGAATGCGCTGCTCGTGTTCGTCAAGAACGAAAAACGTCTCCGTGATGATGTTTGGCCCCCCCTGCACCCACCCCCATCCGAGACCTGTATTGATGCGCGTGCGCTTGAAATTCGGCCCGGGCCCGACCAGAGGCGACGTCGGCTCGAACAGTGTACCTTCTCCCGGAAGTGTGACTTCGCGGGTGTCGGTTTTGTAGAGTGGCTGCTTGGATACGCGCTTGTCAACGACGCGGATCTTGTCTGCGACGGCATGCCCCCACTTGGAGGTTGCCCAGGATGTGCGGATGCGGCGGGCCTGGTATGTCCACGGCTTGGAGTGCTCCGTAGTGGCGTGATAGGGGTGATGATCTTGCGGGAGGTTACTTGAGATGGCGTACTTGGTCTTATCCAGAGAGAATTTCTCCGCTTTCTCACTTTCTTTTCTCTTGCCTTCTACTTCTGTGCGCCTTTCCGCAATGGCTTCCTCGTCAAGACGCACGTCACTGATGGGAAACTGCTCTAACAGAGTCCTCTGGCGTGCCGGATCTTTCACCGTGTGCTTGAGATTATCGGGATAGACATGCAGGTGACCGGGTCCTATAGGTCCTGATAACTTGCTACGATCACCTACACCCCACTTGTTGAACAACTCGATCATGTTCAAGCACCAGGGCATAGCTACCTCTTTATGCTTAACCAGCCAGTTTTTGCTTGGGCCCCGGACATGCTCGGGGTTGTTTGAGCGAGGCCTGTTCCAGGCATTTTGGTAATAATGGAAATCTGTCTCTGTCAGTGACGACGACGTGTGCGGTCAGCCGCAAAAACTAACCTTCCCAGAGGATCTGCGCAATAAGATATCTTTCGTTGATTTCCTCAAGCGACAAGGAATTCAAAGTTCGAGACCAGATAAATTTTTTTAGATTCTCCTTGACTTGAGCCATTGCAGCTTCTGCACGCTTGCGTGTGGCCGCGTCGTATATATCGCCCATGACAGGGTCGCATTCGGGCTCCCATTTCTGCCACTCTTCGTCGGCTTTCGATGTGGCGTTGGCAATCTGTTGGCGTGTAGGTTCGTGCTCAGCCAAACGCTTGTAGTACAGCAAGTATGCTAACAAAAGTTTCCTCTCGGTTTCGAGCCATTCATTCATCTCTTCTTCGGACTTTGGCTCTACACCTCGCCAATTCTCGGGCTTAGAGGGGTTTAGAGGCTTTCCTGATTCCTTGGGCTGTGGCAGTCTTTTCTCTGTTTTCTCCGGCGCTGCCGGCTTGACGGTTGGCTTTCTTTTCACCATTTTGACGCGGAAGAAGTGCTATAGTAAGGAGGTTATCTGTAAGAGTCTAGCATTTATGTGTCCATGGAACCCTGCACATGTGCTCGATTTTGAATCAACGTTCTGCACCGCTTGACAATGGGCTTTGAGCCTTCGCGGTCGAGGTCGAGCTCTTTGTTCGTTGCGCACTCGAGTTGCAGGACAAGGGACTCGGGTTGGGGCACAATGGGCTTTGATAGAACGAAGAAGCGTGGTGAAAACACTGTGCACCACGCCCGCATGGTGCACCATTGTCTGGTCTTCCCTTCTAAGTGAAATGGCAGTCCACGTAAAGTCGTCTACTCATCCCAACAAAGCAGATTCCAGACAGCAGATGAACGTACAATGAGATCGTTGACTTGATTATCTGTCGTGCCGTGAGCATGTCGTAGTAGTCCGAGTCATTTTCGCGGTGCATAGATTCCTCGGCGACAGAGCAGACGCCCCATCGCAAGAACAATAAAGGTGAATCAGCTCAGCTAGAAAGCAAGATTGCTCTAGTACCATCTTCCAGTCGGACTGTGCCAAGTTTGTGTCGAGAACGCGCCAGTCGACATAAGACGATTCCAGTGTGCTGTGGCAGTTGATACGCCCTCTTGAAACGAACCTATCGCCAGAAACCTTCGATGGATCCAGTCCACCGTGAACTAGCAATGAGCTCAGAGTCCAAGTAATGAACGGCCTTGCGCGACGATTCTTCCAAGGCAAAAGATGTGCTAAGAGTTGCTGTAGCCGCTGATGAAAGTGCTTCATGTGTTTAACGTCGAGATATATAGGTAATTCGTCTGTGGTTCATGGCTGCGTAGCTACTGCAACTGTGAGCCGGCAATATTCAAAGGATCAGGCGCCGACTCCATGAAGCTGGTATCTGCATGAAAGACAAGGTTGGTGAACTGCAGTGACTGTTCCCCGAGGCATGACAGACTCTTGCTGTCAGCTAACGTGCTCGACAGTATGTAGGCTGGGTATACAAGAGAAAACATCTCGCAGATTAATATAAACATAAATGTGTAGAGATCTGAGGCCTCGGCACACACACCTCATGCTAAGATGCGTGCAGGTTGATGATAGCGCGTAGGGGGCAAGTTGCAGTGAAAATCTGTATTTATCGCATCATCAAAGACAAACATCCTGATCGAAGTTTTCCTGCTGATTACACGACTTTTGAAAGCGGTCCGTGGAATGATGGAGAGATCGGGGGTGACGTGAAGTGTGAGAGAACGGCTGGCCCAAGCGCCAAACTTTCTGGAGTGACATCAACTCGTTCCTTCCATCATCACTGCGACCGCCAGAAAACACCAAACAGCCACACAATGAAACCCCACGCCTCAGCGCGCGCCATGCGCTCCCTACAGCGCTGTCTTCGCCAACATGCACCCCTACGAGCAGCAATAATACCACAAACCTCCTCCACAGCCACTCGCGCCTTCACAACGACACCCACTCGCCTCCACAACCCCCCAAACTCCACGTCCACGGTCGACCCCACCGAAGTCTCGCACTTCAACGCCCTCGCCTCGTCATGGTGGGACCCGCACGGCTCCTCGCGACTCCTCCACCTCATGAATCCGCTGCGCCACGACTTCATCCAATCCTGCCGGTTCGCGTCGCCCAGCACAGCGGGCCAGAAACTGCGGTACCTCGACATCGGCTGCGGCGGGGGCATCTTCGCGGAGTCCGCCGCGCGCCTCCCGGACACGCTGAGCGTGACGGCCATCGACCCGACGCCCGGGGTGCTGCGGATTGCCGAGGCGCACAAGCGGCGCGATCCGCTGCTGCTGCAGCCGGGCCGCCTGACGTACATCAACACGTCGATTGAGGAGCTGGCGCGCCCAAAGACGGATGCGGAAGGGTACGATGTCGTCACGCTGTTTGAGGTGCTGGAGCATGTCAATGCGCCCGGTCCGTTTATTGCGCAGCTCCTGCCCCATGTGAAGCCCGGGGGCTGGCTGGTTATGAGCACGATTGCGCGCACATGGACGAGCTGGCTGGTTACGAATGTCGTCGCCGAGGATGTGTTGGGGATTGTGCCCAAGGGGACGCATGAATGGGCCAAGTATGTGAATGAGGATGAGCTGCGGGGGTATTTTGCGAAGGAGCCCGGGTGGGACGCCGCGAGTGTGAGGAGCTTGGGCGTCATGTATGTGCCGGGGTTTGGGTGGAAGGAGGTCAAGGGGGGTGAGGATTGGGGGAATTACTTCTTCGCGGTGAGGCGGCTGGGGTAGGAGATGAGATGCGCGGACGTGGACGAGAACGGTACATGATACCCTAGAATGTACAGTATGTATACATAACGCAACAAAACAACCTTCCCCCACAGCCTCTCCCTCGGCCTCTGCATCGTACCCTCCTCCAGTTCCCCCCTCCCTCCCAATTTCCCTATCCCTCCCATCTCCACACGCCACGACTTCACCGCCTCTCCTCAAACGGCACCGGCATATTCGTCCGCCCTTCGGC
Source organism: Stagonosporopsis tanaceti (assembly GCA_000812845.1). Lineage (NCBI taxonomy): Eukaryota > Fungi > Ascomycota > Dothideomycetes > Pleosporales > Didymellaceae > Stagonosporopsis > Stagonosporopsis tanaceti. Next base: position 480 of record JUDZ01008988.1, on the reverse strand, counting down.
GCTGTTCGCCCCCTCCTCATACACGACATCGTGCCCGCCCGCCATCTTCCACGCGCGCAGGTAGTCCTCGCCCGTGAAGCGCTTGGGGTACACCTCGGGCATGCCGCTGTCGGTCGTGCGCGTCTTCTGCACGTTTTCGGCGACGAAGGGTGTCAGCTGGGTGGGTTGTTAGTTGTTGGTATGATCATAGGACGCACAAGGGCAAGTGGGTGAGTGATTGAATGCGTGGGTGATTAAGTGCGTGGCAGTGGCAGTGTGTAGCAGTGTAAGAGTGAGAGAGAGTGTGTGGGCGTCGCACCTCGGCGTTCTTGGTCCCCAGCACGGGAAACACATAAGTCCTGATCTTGGCCCAGTCGGGGGTGAAGTTGCCGTAGCGGTTGATGGTGCCCATGGACCCCACGCGGTTGCCCTTGTAGTACTCGCGCCCGGCCTGCTTGGTCGACAGCGGGAGCCGCCGTATCGTGCCCTGCAGCGCGGGTG
>JUDZ01008987.1:0-13910 GCA_000812845.1 Stagonosporopsis tanaceti | reverse complement strand
GGCGGGTTATGGTGGAGTGGAGTGGAGTGGAGTGGGAAATGGGATGACGCTGAGGTTTGGGCATGTGTGGGTTGTGAGCTGAGATTGGAGATTGGATCCGTGTGTGTTTTTTGGCCGATGTAACGGTACAACCTCTGTCGTACGGTACGGTGTTTTATTTGCAGTGTCAGCAGCGTAGAGGCTATGAGCGTGGAATCATATTGACGAATGTAGATATGGACTGTTGAAGGCGTTCCGGAATTGGAATTAATGGGGTTTCTCAATGCTTAAGAGCATTTCGAATAGACAAGAGATGACAGAATAAATGGTCACATCCTTCAAAAACATTACTCTTCCCAAGCTTCAGCACCATCAGAACTCATCACACCTTCAGACTACCCCTGGAGAGCCAATTGTCGCAAAAGTTCTTGTAGGCCCACGCGTACACAGTAGATAGCTTCCGATTATCGAGCAGAACTAGATCCGTCTTCAGGCCTGCTTACCGCCAGCACCACTGCTCAACAGCTCCTGTCTGATCAAACGTCTCCATTGACTGTTCTGCGCATGGAGAGTATCCATGACACAAGCCCACACCGCCGCAACCCTGCCTTAGGTTAGCACTGACCCTTAATCCCTTAGAAACGCCTTCTACTTACGCCGCAAACCCCGCGAACGCAGCCGTCGCGCCCTGCCCGGCTCGTCGATCACTGGCGCTCGCCGCAATGAGACGCGCCGCTTCAGGCGGAGGCTGGACACCATCTCTGGGTTCGCCAGCCTCGGAAGCCAACCTGGCAAGTGTAGCCATCAAGGCAATGCATGCGATTGAGTAGATGGCGTTGCCCACCACTGCAACGATGCACGCCGCCTTCTCCATCTCGTAGTGCAGTCGCGGTGTAGGGATGGGCAGGGCGTCACGCTCGAGGACGAGCAGGGTGATGAAGAGGATGGCGTTCCAGGCTGTGCCGAAGATGGCCTGTGGGGGGACTGGGTAAGTAGAGGTGAGGCTGAAAGTTGGGAGTCACGTACTACTTGGTAAGTGATGCTAAAGGTTGAGACTGCGGGACTGAATTGGTTGAACGTGCTGGTTGCAGCGCCTGTGGCGCTGGTTTCTGTCTGGACTAGGCTGTTTGTCCAGAGAAGTGTGCACAGGAAGCCGGCTGTGAAGAGTAGGACGGCGAAGAGGATGGATGCGCTGTGCGAATACTGCCATAGCGATTTGCGGCCGAACGAGATGCCGACCATGACGTAAAACTTGGTTTCTTGGTCTGTGAGAAAGGAGTTATGATATCTGGTACAACTATGGTCCCAACAGGATATTTTAATAAGGCACTGCGACAGAAATTGTTCGAGTTTGGTCGTTAAAGTTATAACTTCAAAAATGCGATACCAGGCTGAGTCTGGCCTTATGTGCTCCTGAAGCTCTTACCGATTGCCAAAGCTCGATTTTCACGTGTCTAAAGAATTCCTTCACGGCTGACCACCACATCACCCTAGGTCAGGCGAATCCGAAAGTTCCGTCCGATCATATTAGCTAAGAGTTGAATGTCTGCGGTGCAACACAAGCCGATGGCTTGTCTTACACCGCGCAGATCTTCTCTAATCGCAGTAGTCTTTGGGGTTCAAATGCAAGCCATGTATACCTTGGCAAAGAGCGCTTACGCCAAGTCTGTCCTTTCATTGGCACAGAAGCGAGTGTCATCTGCACTATAGCATCAGTAAGCTTCGCTTCATCTACACCTCAAGGGTTGATTGGATCTTCTATTGCTGCCTTGTTGCCTGCAAACCTGTCTGCGTCGATGAGGCTATGGCATCACCTGCGCAATTGAGCATATGTCACCAGGCTGAGCGACAATATCGACTTAACTGCTCACAATCGCACGTCAAGACAATCGCGCAAGGCTGAATCATGCCTTTCCCTCGAAACATCTTCACACGAAAGACGGAGGGTAAAGGCAAACTGAGCCCAGAGTGGTCGAAAACATTTGGATCGTCCAAATCGCCCAAGTCGCCCACATCCCCCAAGTCTCTAAAAACCCCCGGGACGCCCAAAACGCCCAAAACTCCCAGACCGCTGACTGCCACGGATAAGAACACTGAATTCCTCGAACAGTGCGCTAGCTGTGACAACGTCGCAGCTTTTATTCGCTGGAACGTTGCGTATGCTATAAATGGCGAAATCAAATTGCCATCAACTCTGTTGCATAACAGCTTTGAGGAGCTGGATACTTGTGCCAAAAGGTGCCAGATTTGTCGTGTCTTTCGACAAGCGCTCATACTGGAAGAAGTCACATTCGATGACGTGAAAGAGCTCCAAAGCACAAAAGGCAAGGTGGTTGTGAGCTGGCCGGAGGCGATTGTAAGGGGCGGCAAATCTGGTACGTATTTGATAATCAAGGTCGAAGACAGGCCGACACGGACGGGAACGGTCCACTGCAATAGCAAAAGCAAAATCGCGCACCTTGCGCTACGTACCGATGCTCGCGATATCGCTGTAATGGAACAGGCGATGGAATGGCTCCACACATGCCTCGACAAGCACGTCGGTGACTGCGATAATCTAAGATTTAGTAGAGAAACCCCAAAGCTGTTGATAGAGATTCTATCACCCGATGTCATCCAGCTATGCGAGAACGTAGAGAATGACTACGTGGCTCTCAGTTATTGCTGGGGCATCGAAACCGAACAGGTGACGCAAGGAAAGACCGTCGACGGGAACCTTAACGGCCGCCGCAACCCGTTCAGTACCAAAAATCTCCCCGCAACTGTGCGCCATGCGCTATACCTCGTTCAAGCGATGGGAATTCGCTACGCCTGGGTTGATTCGTTGTGCATCAACCAGACTACATTCGAAGGCGTGGATACAATGCACAAGGTGTACTCCAACGCGCTTTTCACCATCTGTGCTTGCGCCACGGACAAGGCCACAGCCAACTTGCTCGATCGACGTGAGGCGTGGACCATGCAGACGGAACCCTGCCAATTGGGTGGTCAATGGCTGACGACATCTGACATGTCTTTGAACGAGTTGCGCCTAAGATCGCCACTTGCAGCACGAGCCTGGACGCTCCAGGAAGAGAGATTAAGTCCTCGGATGCTTTACGTTTCGAGCAGCAGGCTTTACTGGTCTTGCGCCAGGGGCTGTGAGGTCGAGATGGCCCCTGTCTACAAAAGCAAGGCCCCAAAGGTACAAAGACCAGTGTACGCGGAGTCGGACCGCAACATGGAGACGCCTCTGGCTCAAGAGTTCCTGATGGCTTGCTACGATCGTAAACGTAGCCTTCACGACTTCTGGGCTGACATTGTGAAATCGTATGCTCTGCGAACCATGTCGCATCGAGATGACAGATTGAAGGCGCTGTCCGGGTTGGCTGCAAAGTATTTGAGTGCGAATGGTCCTGACGAATACCTGGCAGGTATCTGGGCCAATAGCCTACCGGAGGGATTGGCGTGGAAAGTAAGACGAGCTGTCAGGAATGAGAATGAGAAGATCGACACCTCCACGATACAGTGGCCATCTTGGTCGTGGGCTTCGCTCCCGTTCCAGACCGCAATTGAGACGAAGTCAAGCAGTGCTCGATCGATCTTTTTCCACAGAGTAACCAAGGGTGACATGTTGAATCCGAGCTTTGCTGTAGAAGTCGAAGACGCCATCAAAAGAGGGGTGAACGTCAAGGAACTTCGGGTGAGAGGCCGCCTTCGCGTTCTCTGGAAGTCAACGTCCCAACGGGTCAACTGGCCGAGCGTCAGCAGACTGGTCGACAGCGTGGAAAAGTTCACGTTTGCAATAAAACCTGAGCAGAACATGCATGCAGTTCAAACAGACTCTGGTTGTGTTGTGGTGTACGAAGATCGTCAAAAAGAAGTCGTGTGTCAGCTCGATTCTCGGCAAGACGTCAGCAGAGCCGATCGTGCAAACTGGATGGCTCTTGAGATTGGAGAAAGTACGATGCTCTTGTTGGAGGCTTGCGGTAACGGAGTCTTTCGACGTATTGGGGTCGCGTGGGACGTTCGCAACACTTATTTTGTACTCGCGGAGCAGGCAGACGTTGTTTTGAGATGACGACGCATTCTGCGTTGCTTCGAAATTGAAGCCCAATAACCTTTCTCACTCTTGGATACGGCGTAGTTTTGACATATTGAGAGCAGCCTTCTCTGTGTTGTGAGTCTGGCCTGACGCGCATGAGACGCGTTGACAGTTGATTCCGCGCCTCGGCCGAAGACGACGCGCGCCCGGTCCATTTCGAACCTCACATCTTCTCAACTCGCGTAACCCCAACATAATTATGCACCTGCGCCGAGTTGAGTGTTAAAGTCTCACAGCTTTGAGTTCTAAAGATCAATAGTCCTCTCGGTCTGTTCTGTTCTTTCTGAATAACATCTCATGCCCCCCCAACGCCGTCATCGCTCGACAGTTGCTTGCCAAAACTGCAGGCGACGCAAGGTGCGATGTAGTGTCACCATCACAGGTATACCGTGTTCAAATTGCACCCAAGATCGCACTTCATGTACTATACAGGAGAGTAATCATGAGTTGTAAGGCTGACAATAAACGCCGGCACATCTTAACTTGTGCTGACCAACCACATGACCATCCTACAGGCTTCAAGGAGCCAGCCAGATGTCTTTCCCTCGTGCGCGCTTAGAAGAGCCATCAAACGTTGCTCCTACTACTGATACCAGAGACTACGCGTCTCCAGGGAACAATATACATGCATCATTGTTGAGCCACTCGAGTCAACACCATGTTCCTCCTCAACCAGCACCTGCAGTTTTCCGCGCAAGGATAACGCCTCGTGCTGATACAGATAGTTGCTCAGATCCAGAGCGTCAAAGGAATTTGCACGAAGAACAAAGTGGAGCTGAGCTGTCGTTCGCAGCAAGAGGGAAAGGGAGCTCGAACTCAGGCACGCCTTTCTACACCGGTAAGACCTTTCAAGAAGTCTTTACAAGACTCAATGATTAATTGCTTGCGTAGGAGAGCAACCAGGAGTCACTTCTCTAATGGATGTCCAAGAGCCTTTGCCACGGCACATAATGCTGAAGCCCGTACCTCCAAGCGCGCTTTCCCAAGACGACTGGGATTTCCTCCAGCGCAGAGGTGCATTGACCCCTTTGCAGACACATTCGCATCAGGAAATTCTTCGAGCTTATTTCCATCACGTGCATCCTATGCTGCCGATCCTGCATCTTTCAATACTACATGATCTCGAGGTACGCGATGCAATACCACCCCATGGCATGTTGCTGTATTGGAGTATGGCTCTAGTAGCGGTGAATGTAAGATTGACTTGATGCAACTATGGGTTGAAGCTCATTCATGCTCTCTAGTTTGTTTCTAGCGAGATCTGGAAGACTGAAAATTTCGCCTCAAGAAAACACATGAAGGATACGTTGTACAATCGCGCGAAAGTGAGCGACATTGCCCTAGTCTATTGGAAAAGGCGTAGCTAATTAGACCACCAGACCATGTACGATAATTCTGGTGAGACCGACAAGGAAGTATTGTTGCAATCCGCACTTCTATTGTCCTTTTGGCATTCGGAAAGAGACAGTCACTCACAACCATGGTATTGGAGTGGTAACTACATCGTATACGCGATCAAGACGCCATACTGACATGCTTTCGTCAGGAATTGCAATCAACTGGTGTCAGATTATTGGCTTGCACCGCGACCCGGATGCCACCAGATTTAATCCCCTTGTCACGCCCAAACGGCGCATCTTGTGGCGGCGGCTATGGGCGTGTTGCTTGTTCCGTGACCGATGGCTTAGTCTCACGCTTGGAAGACCCCTCAGGATCCGCCTAAGCGACTGCGACATGCCATATGCGAACGCAGGAGACGTTTCAGACGATCTGTGTGTATTGTCAGACGGCAAGCAGGAACTTTGGATACCCACAGACTTCCACATCATGGTAGATCATTGGGTTCTCTTGGTCCGGCTCAGTAAAATTTTGGGCGAGGTGCTGTCTCTCTTCTACCAACAGCTGGAAACGCGGCCAACACTGGCACAAGTTGACGATTTGGAGGCCGAGCTTAGAATGTTTGAGGTTCCTGAGCTCGACAACAATCGACATACCGCCTTAGGCATGTTCAGTCACTACAGCCTCCAGCTACATCTTCAGTGAGATGGTCCACTTATATACGACTTGTGACTTACTAAATTGGATTTAGAGCGACTCTGATAACGTTCTACCGCCCTTTCGTATCAACAGTACCGCAAGACCTTCCTCTCGAAGTCGAAGACGCGTGGAAGGCTCGAATCAAGAACCGTATGGAAGATGCAGCGACACAAGCGAATGCCATTGTTGACAGTATCGCTCGAGAAGGTCTAATCAGCTTTGCCAATCCTATGACGTGAGTCTTTCTGGTCACCATGATTCTTACTCTTGTTCGTATCGATTACGCCAAGACTGACACACACAGACCACCGCTCCTTGTCCCCTCTATGCACGTCCACCTCCTAGGCTGCAAGTCTGGCAATCATTTGACACGCCGCCTAGCCTTTAACAAACTTGAGATGTGTATGACGGTCATGCGAGAACTACAGAAGGCACACACCTCGGCTTCGATATTCTGTGGCGTCTTTGGTGAAGCAATTCGCCAGGTTGTACCCGGACCATTAGACGAAACAATCTGGGGTGTCTCTCGTCCAAGACGCCCCTCAACCGCAGGTTCGGTGGCGTTCGAAGACAACCATTCCGTCAATTTCGTTGATCTTGTTGCGCAGCCGACAGTCACCGACGATCTTCTTGAATCGCTTCTCAACGAAGCCCCGAGATATAACTTTTGGGAATCAATAAACATGCCAGACCAGCTATTCACCGGTCTTGGCAGACAATAGCCTAAAGATATGCGAGGCACAACACAGTCAACCAGACAATTGACGCAACAAGAGGCGTTGAGCCAAATTAAGACGAGCTGTGTAGCACATCTCAGGAAAATCCATTGTGTTACCATCAGGTACTTGATAAATTGGACACACAAAGCGCTTCACGCCTAATCCTGGTCATGCACCTGGATAGAGTATCGCGTTCCACAGATGCACAGCCAAGTGCTCATGAAGGTGAGTTTGAACTTCTTGACCCAATCGTTCAGATTGTAGCTCAGCATACCAGATAGTTCTCTTCTTCCAAAAACTCACGGTACAGTCTCATTGATCGTTGTGATCTATCTATGCGCTGGATGCGGAGCTTTTGTCACGCTTTGAAGCTTTCTTCAGATCGTTGTCGACCACATCGTCCAACACAGTCTCTCCACGCGCTTGGGCCTCAACCCTTGCAATCTTCAGCTTTCTCGTGTCTCGCTCCGAGTGTCTTGTCAAGAACCACGTGAATAAAGAAACCAATATACAAGCCGATACAAAGCCCATCGCGATACCAAAACTGACACCATAGTGAGGTGCGAACCGGCTGTTGAAAAGGTGCGGTCCGATGGCACCGCCGATTTGTCCATAGCTGTTGACGAAGCCAATAGAGAAACCTGAGCCAGTGGCTCCTCGGATTGTCTGCACCCGCCATGGCCACATCATCGGGAACCACGCGCTTGTTACACCATTCCCAATAAGTGTCGCCGCAAATACACCTCCAGTACTGGGATAGGCGTACAACACTCCGTAGCAGATTAAGATAACACCGAGGAATGTTAACGGGTATACTGGTCTAGGCAAGCGGCCGTTATCCGCGAAAGCGCCCGTGATGCCGATTATGACGATACTGAAGATACTGATGGGAAGGTTGAGAAGCTGAGCCGAAGCAATATCAGTGTAACCAAGGTTGGCGATGACTGTCGGCTGGTAGAAGCGGACACCGCTAGTACCGACTGTGTACAGTGCCCAGATAAGCGTGAAGAGCCACAGACGTACGTCCTTGAGCGCTTCCACGATCTCCCGCCAGCGGAAATTGGCCTCGGATGCCTGTGGCGCGTTACCTGGAAGGCGAGCCTGGATGAATGCCTTCTCTTTTTCCGTCAGCCAATTTGCGGTGGCCGGAAAATCTGGTAGAAACCACCAGACCACGAAACCAAATGCGATTGTGATGACTCCTTCGAAGACAAACAGCCACTGCCAACCTGAAAGGCCGTGTGCACCATCGGCGTGTGAAAAAGCGAAGGCGAGCACGCCACTGAAGACTCCGGAAAGGTTACCAAGAATGTCTGAATACAGGTCAGTATTCGTTCCCAATCTAAGAACATCTTAGCGACCCACAGAAATACAGTAAGCGCACTGACATTTCGTCAGGTCTGTACCAGTAGCACATCTGAAGAATAACGCCCGGGAACATGCCCGCTTCCATCTGCGTAACGAAATAAGCGACTCTTCCGTATTAGATGGATCATAATGCTCACCAAGCCAAGGAAAAAGCGTGCTGCATATAGCCCACTTTTGTTTGTGGCTGCAGCATGGCATGCTGTCGCAATGCCCCAGGTGATCATGATGCGGCTCTGCCATCTTGAAGGTAGCACGCGTTTGAGCAGGAGGTTTGACGGTGCTTCTGCAACGATGGAGGGAATCTAACATGCGGTCAGCCACGTGACGATCTACCCTGAATATCTCCTGACTAACGTAGTAAATCGTTGCGACAAGATTGTATTCGTTCGAAGTCATTCCAAGCTGGGTCATAATATTCCCAGGAGTGTCTTTGTTCATGATGCGAGCGTTTGACACGTTATCAGAATCGATGTTCTTCAAAAGAAACATGATCGAGCAGAGAGTCTGTCAAGAGTCCAAGGTCAGCCAGAATCGGAATTGAGATCATGATGCAGGTACCATGAGCCGCCAATCAACTCGTCGCATCAGCTTCTTCTCCTCCTCGGCTGTCAACAACGTTCGCGCGCGCATTCTATCATCATTATAGCCGTCGATGTTTTGGCCTGCAACAATATCTTTGTCGATAGCTGAGCCGCGCCGAGCGTAGTGGAACTCTCGTGTTCCATCTTGAACTGCTGCGGAGGACGTGACCAAGTCTCCCGGTTTGTCGGCCATGGTGGATATTGAAAGACACAGAAGAACACGAATGCTTCTCATACAACGAAAGGAACCTTATAAAGCAAGCCGCCATCTGACTCTCATATTGGCAAGCACTAACGTGCAGCTTGTCGGGATCATAAGTTAGCGATGAGAGTGGTGGATCCGGTAACCAACCATATCACTGGGCTCCATTGTGCCCATCGCGGTTACAGTTATCCAGTGCAAAAGTCAGTAAAGCACGACTTCTGTTCCCACTTTGACGACGAAGTACTTACAGACAAAGTGTGTCTAGCGACGATCTTATCCGTCTTGGTCCAAATCATTCCGCGATATTGGCCAAGAATCACGAATCCATAGATCCCGTTGCTGTGGCTTGAAGCTACTTGCCGCTCCCCGCTCTCGGATGTTAACCTTATTTCCGGGTGCTTCGGAAAGCACCCGTGTGCAAATAGGTATATATGGTTGTCTGTGCACCTCACAGCGTCGTGCTTGAATAATAATACTGTAAGGAAGCGTGCTGATTCTCCGACATGGCTGCTGTACAAAGGCCCCAAGCAACGTCCAACCTCCCTACATTGTCATACAGGCAGGTGCCTGAGACTCGATATGAACGTCAGTCCGCCACAAACCCATCATACAATCAAGTAACGTGCTGATACATAAGCAGTCGACTGGGCAGATCTCGCTACACTCGACCTGTCTCTATTCGATATACCCGGGGGAAAAGAGAAACTAGCAAAGCAGCTGTTCGAAGCAATTGATAAGATTGGTTTCTTCTACATCACCAATTTTGGGCTCAGTCAGGAGGCTGTCGACCGGCAATTTGCCATTGGCAAAGAAGTTTTTGAGCTCCCCATTGAAGAAAAACTCAAATACCGAGCCGACCTTGAGAATGGAGGCTACAACGGATATAAGCCCCTCGGCCTCAGGGAGATACGACCTGGCGTTCAGGACAACACCGAGATCTACAACATACCCAAGTTCATCCCGGAACTTGAGCGGCCGCAGCCCGCGATCATAAATCAGCACCGAGAAGAGATCGAGAAATTTGCCAGACACATCTCTGACACTGTTGCTGGCAAGTTGCTTGTCTTGCTGGCCATTATTCTGGAGCTGCCGGAGGACTTCTTCCTTGAGAAGCATCGATACAGTGAGAGAAGCGACTGTCATCTGAGGTACATGAAATATCATCATCGCACCCCAGCGCAGAATGCTGCACTCGAGAATGTGTGGGTCAAGGGTCACACAGACTTTGGTTCTCTTACACTCTTGTTCCGCCAGCCAGTCGCTGCGCTTCAAGTCCGTACCTCAGACGGCAATTGGAAGTACGTAAAACCATACCCGGGCAGCATTACTGTGAACCTAGCCGACTCACTGGAGTTCTTGACAAATGGTTTTCTGAAGAGTAGCATCCATCGCGTTGTGGCTCCTCCACCAGATCAAGCTGACGTTGATCGATTGGGCGTTTTGTACTTTGTCAGACCCGAGGATAATGTTACGCTGAACCCAGTCAAGAGCAATGTGCTCGAGAATCTTGGATATACCAAGACATCCGATGAAAGTGTGGTTGGGATTACTGCAGGTGAATGGGTCAAGGCAAGAGTGAAGAAGGGTGTTGCAAAGGGGAAAGCACGAAGTGAGCAGAAAGAAGAACCTATCATTGGGGGTAAAAGTGCTAAGTACTATGATTGAAGAAAGTTATGAGAAACATAGATTTTTGCGACGCAATTTCATGCATTGGAATTGAGATCTTTTCTTTTTGCGCGTACACAGAAGTGTGACGAAGCTCGTTGAAGCTCATTCTCAACGCACACATACGGATACCAACCTCGTCAACGGCCAGCATCGTAACGATCCGGTGACAGTGTCGTGTTCTCGCTCTTCATTTGTCGGCTGCTCGTAAGCTATCTGTAAGGCGTTCATGCATGGACGCCATGTGTTCCCCGCACTAGCGCTCCCACAGCCCCACTTTACCCCATTCCTTCGCACGCCATATGTGTGACTTCTGGCATCACCGGTGTCTCGTTCACCAGAACGTCCCACCCGGTATGCCGGTGTCTACAGTCGCCGCTCCTTTCATATCGCCGCTGATGCCCTTTAAAGCCGGCCATCGCGTACCGCAGCTTTCACTTACCACTCTCTGCTGATGCAGGATCATGTCCACCAATTTCACCTGCGTTCCCACCATCAACATTGGCGATGCCAACGATCCTACTAGGAGATGTCGGGTACTAGAAGAACTGCGCCATGTGCTTCTAAATGTCGGCTTCCTCTACGTTTGCAACCATGGAGTACCCAACAAGATAATCCAGGATCTGATTAATGCTCTTCCTGTGTTCTTTGAATTGTCAACAGATGAAAAGGCTAAGGTTGGACTTCTCAACTCGGCGCATTTTCTTGGCTATAGCGGGATTGGTGAAGAGATCACCGCAGGTAAAGTAGACCTCAGAGAGCAATTTGAGTTTGCTACAGAGCTGGAAGACAACTGGTCCGAGGACCGTCCTCTAGCTGAGAGGTTGAAAGGACCCAACCAGGTATGCAGACCTTCAGAGTGTCGTTATAGTACTGCCCGTATATACAAAGCTCCTAACGAGCCAGACAGTGGCCGCTTGCAAGACTGCACCTACGCGCTGTGGTTGAGACGTATATCGACGCCTTAACACGGCTCAGTGAAAACTTCCTCGAACTTGTGGCTGAAGCTTTGGCATTACCTCCCCAGGTGTTCAAACCGTTCCTCTCAGATCAGCATCGGCTGAAGCTTGTGCATTACCCGGGATCTGAGATTGCAGGGCAAGGCGTAGGTCCACACAAAGACTCGTCCGGCTGGTGGACATTTCTGCTCCAAGCGTCGCCACCTCATATCAAGGGCCTACAAGCTCTCAATAAGGACGGCGTATGGATCGATGTGCCCAACGTACCGGGCACCTTCGTCGTAAACATCGGTCAAGGATTTGAGGTGATTACAAACGGTGTCTGCCCAGCGACAACACATCGCGTGCTTTCAAGCGCAAATGTGCGATTCAATGTGCCCTTTTTCCAAGGTTTGCGTCGAGATCTGACAAAGGCTGAAGCAACAGGTAAATTGAGAGCACACTTCGAGCATGCAAATTTCAAAGGAGCCGGAGAGAGCAGAGACGGCCGTGAGATCGACAGCGCCTTCTTGAAAGGGAGGTACGACACATGGGGCGAGTCACAACTAAGGACCAAAGTCCGGAGCCATTAGGACGTTGGTCGCAAATTCTATGGCAATATATTCCATCAGTATATCGATGAAACCGAAGGCTAGTACCTTGCATGACACGCTAAGCAACATCCGCAGCTCTTATGAACACTAACAAAGTTGCCGTCTTCGACTCTTTGGTTCGATAGTACTCAACAACGACTGCCAAAATATCCTCCTCAAAACACAGAAAAGCAAAGAGTGAGCTTTCCTTAGAGCTACTCACTTCAAAAGTTGGTTTGTGATGTTATTGCTATGAGGAGTAGCCTTTGAGACTTGTGAGCGCGGAGTTCTCTGTCACCCGAAGTAGCTAGTGGCATATCTTGCTGTAAAAAGGGGTGCCCCGCAACTTACTCGCCTAGCCTAGTCCCAAAACTTTAAATCGATTCAGGGCCACCACATTACTTGCAATCGTCGTTACAAAGGAGGAGCTAGGCGGTCGAGACTACAAATGTCGGTGACGATCCCAACAGGGCCAATAAAATCGGTTAGATGTAGGTATGGCCATTCTGAAACCTCCATAAACTTTGTGGGTGACATCGCAAACTTTGCCCGCTCGTGCTCCTCCTATGTACTCATGGGTTCTGTAGCTGAGTCGGAAATTTCGAGAGCCACGTGCAGTGTCCAGATCTATACCACGAACCAGACAGCGATTTGAGGCTGCGCCGCAAGATTGGCGTAAAATCGAATCAATATGATCTAGTGGCAAATAACGTGACTCCTGGACTTTGCGTTAGCATGAGTACGTCTACCGAAATGCATAGGTCTGTCGGTTTCAAACATCGTCGCCGTTCAGACATTGCGGCCGATGGTTTCTGGTCACGAGAATTAGACACAAGCAGTGATCTGCGCGCAGATAAAGCACCAATAAGAGCGGAAAGCGATCATCATCGGGTCCGGGCGTGCGGAGTGTCCCCAGGCCGTTGAAAACTCTTTTGGTCGATACTAATCTGGAAGCGTGGAACTGCTGTCCAAATGGGACTCTCCAAGGGTCTTTTTAGATTAGAAGGGTTGTTGTACGCACCGACATTCCTCTTTCAAGGTTTAGTAGAACCACGGAATGGCGCGTTTCGAAATATGCTCAATGCCATTCGTTGGTCACAGTGTCTCCCAGAATAGCATTCATGTACAGATGAGCAGAGAAGACATTCGCTGAAGGTGCATATAAATACTGTTGGTGGACACTTGACAAGAAGCATCATCATTCACTGCATCGCATCCCATTCCCGTCAATCACTTCTTCCTAATACGCCTTTCGTTTGTGCTGTGCACTCACATTCTTTTCGAAATCACCAGGAAAAATCTTCATTCACTTATCTACTATTACGCAGAGAGTCATCATGAGGTTCACTGCAGCTACTGTTATCGCTTTCATTGGCATGAGCAATGCTCTGCCCGCTCCCCAGTACGGCGGTAGTCCGGTACCCGCGACTACCACATCCTATGCTGGCGACAACACTCCAGTCGCCACAACAACCTTGACCTTCCAAGGCAGCCAAGGTGCTCAGCCTACTGCCCCTGTCTATGGCTCAGGAAACCCGGCCCCCGAGTCGACACCCGTCCCATCCTCTGGCCCAGATTACGATGACGATGATGAGGACTCCGATTCATCCGCTCAACCAGACTACCCAACTGCCGGACCAGACTATGGCGCTGGTGGACAGGCCGGTGCCGGTGGAGGAGCTGGCGTTGGTGGAGGAGTTGGCGTTGGCGTTGGCGTTGGCGTCGGTGGAGGAGCTGGCGT
>JUDZ01008986.1:0-13908 GCA_000812845.1 Stagonosporopsis tanaceti | reverse complement strand
GGCTGCTGTCGCTGATGCTGCAGGATGCGGAGGCCGCGCGATACGTTGGCGATCGCCTGGGAGAAGCGTTTAATATTGAAGATCATGCGGCAATTGCTGCTTATCTATATGCTTTTTACGCACAGGGTAAATCTCCGGATATCAGCCGTTTCATGTCATCGCTCCACGACGATCGTTTGGAAATGACGGTCAGCTCGATCATGATGATGGAAGCACCAGCCGAGTGGAATGTTCAAGTGCTCGATGATTGCATACGTGAGGTGCTGAAATTTCCGCAGCAGAGAGAGATCGACCAGAAAAAAGAAGAGATGATAAAAGCGGAACGCTCAGGTGATTTTTTGCGAGCCGCACAAATTGCAAGTGAGATTATCGCCCTAGAAAGACAATGAAGCCCCGCACATTGCTGTTTCTAGGGAGGAGGGAGTCGAATGATGGCGAATGATCAGCATACTGAACTAGAAACGGAATTTACGCTGGATCAAGTCAAGGATCAGTTGATTGAACAGGGTAAAAAGAGATCCGTATTGAGCTATAAAGATATTATGGAGAAATTATCGCCATTTGATCAGGACACGGAGCAGATGGAAGAGTTCTATGAGCAGCTGGCCGACCTGGGTATCGATGTAGTAAATGAGAATGATGAAGAGGTTACTCACCGGCAATCGGGAGATTCGGAATCCCATGATAATGAGGATTTTGGGTTTGACGACGATCTTTCACTGCCTCCAGGGATCAAGATTAACGATCCGGTACGGATGTATCTGAAGGAAATTGGACGGGTTCCGCTGTTGTCAGCTGATGATGAGATTGAACTTGCCAACCGGATTGAACAGGGGGATGAGGAAGCCAAGCGCCGTTTGGCCGAAGCCAACCTGCGTCTCGTTGTAAGTATCGCAAAGCGTTATGTCGGACGAGGAATGCTGTTCCTGGATTTGATTCAGGAGGGCAACATGGGTTTGATCAAAGCCGTGGAGAAGTTCGATTACAAAAAAGGTTTTAAATTCAGTACGTATGCGACCTGGTGGATTCGGCAAGCGATCACCCGTGCAATTGCTGACCAGGCCCGTACCATCCGAATTCCTGTGCATATGGTGGAGACTATCAACAAACTGATTCGTGTATCCAGACAGCTTCTGCAGGAGCTCGGACGTGAGCCTTCGCCGGAGGAAATTGCTGCAGAGATGGAACTCAGTGTTGAGAAAGTTCGGGAGATTATGAAGATTGCCCAAGAGCCGGTTTCGCTGGAAACGCCAATCGGTGAAGAAGACGATTCCCATCTTGGCGATTTCATCGAGGATCAGGAAGCGCTCGCTCCTGCGGACGCGGCTGCTTACGAGCTTCTAAAGGAACAGCTCGAAGATGTGCTGGATACGCTGACAGAGCGCGAGGAGAATGTGCTTCGTCTTCGTTTCGGACTCGATGATGGCCGCACGAGAACACTCGAAGAGGTCGGCAAGGTGTTCGGTGTTACACGCGAACGGATTCGGCAAATCGAAGCGAAAGCGCTCCGTAAGCTTCGTCACCCAAGCCGCAGCAAGCGGTTAAAGGATTTTCTCGAATAGCTTAATCCACGGACCTTCTGCAGTAACGGCAGCAGGTCCTTTTTTTCGAATTCATGCATCGCATGTATAAGTTTCTTGGTTATGGAATTTCTTCCTGCATTTGTTTTATTGGTCTTTATTTTAGCTCTTTTTCAGACCCATTGCAAATGACCTGGCACAAGTTATTTTCACCGGCTTTGCCGGTTTGCAGTTTGGTATCGTCTCTGTTAGGGTAAGGAATAGATCGTGATTTGGACGAAAATATGGAATGGTAAGGTGTGTCAACCGTGAAATTATCAAGAAGATTAACGCAAATACTGGAGAAAATTCCACGCGGCAGCCGACTTGCAGATATCGGTTCCGATCATGCCCTGCTGCCTGTCGCTGCGGTAGAGAGCGGAGCTGCAATTCAAGCGATCGCCGGTGAAGTTAATCCCGGCCCTTATGATGCTGCTGTCAAGCAGGTCATCGAATCAGGGATGACGGATGTCATCAGCGTGCGAAGAGGAGACGGTTTGAACGTACTCTCAGCCGGTGAGGCCGACGTCATTACGATTGCCGGTATGGGCGGCAGTTTAATTGCAGCGATTTTGGACCGCGGCATCGATAAACTGGAAGGCGTCCGCAGGCTGGTCCTGCAGCCAAATGTAGGAGAAGATATTTTGCGCAAATGGCTGTACTCCCATGGCTGGGTGCTGATCGAGGAATTGATCCTAGAGGAAGACGGCAAAATTTACGAAGTGCTGATCGCCGAGCCTTCGCATACAACAGACCTGACGAATGAGCAGGTATATACGGAAAGGACGATTGGAGACGGTGTCCGGTTATCCACGGACTGGCTTTTCCGTATGGGACCTTGGCTGACGAAGTCCCCGAATCCGGTGTTCTACGATAAATGGAAGTCGGAGATGGAGAAGCTGGTGTATATTCTTCAATCGTTATCCCGCTCAGATCTCACCACGGCAGCCGATAAGGCGAGTGAGATGCGATCGGATATCGAGTTTATTCAGGAGGTGCTGGCATGCTTGCCAAAGGACAAACGGTAATTCAATACATGGAGCAATTGGCTCCGAAGCACGTGGCCGAACCTGATGACCGAATCGGCCTCCAGCTTGGAACTTTGCAAAAGGACATTCGAACGGTGCTGATTGCATTGGATGTCAATGATGAAGTGGTGGATGAAGCCATTGAGCTTGGAGCTGACCTGATTATCGCGCATCATGCAATTATATACCGTCCGCTGAAACAACTGCAGACGGATACGCCAATGGGCAAGGTATACGAGAAGCTGATCAAACACGACATTGCGGTATATATAAGTCATACCAACCTGGACGTAACCGAAGGCGGGATGAACGATTGGATGGCGGAAGCCTTGGGAATCGAGAATACGTCGCCTATTCATGACATGCATAATGAACAGTTGTCCAAGCTGGTGGTATTTGTGCCGAAGAGTCATCATCAAGAGGTGCTGGATGCTGTGCTCGGCGCTGGTGCAGGCTGGATCGGAAATTACAGCCACTGCAGCTTCAACATCGAGGGCTTTGGCACCTATGTCCCGCGAGAAGGCAGTAACCCTTTTCTAGGTCGGGAAGGCAAGATGGAACGTGCAAATGAGGTTCGAATCGAGACGATTGTTCCTCATGCCATCCGAAATAAAGTGATCCAGGCGATGCTGAAGGCGCATCCTTATGAAGAGGTTGCCTATGATCTGTATGCGATGGACCTTAAGGGGAGATCCCTTGGTCTTGGCCGGGTGGGTAAGCTAAAGGAGCCTAAGACGTTGGCTGAGCTGGTAGACGTGGTAAAAGAGAAGCTGGAGGTCCCTCATGTTCGTGTCGTAGGAGAACTCGACCGCACCATCCGCAAGGCGGCCGTCATAGGGGGCTCCGGAGGACGCTACATGATGAAAGCACTGTTCCGAGGAGCTGATGTGCTGGTAACGGGAGATGTGGATTATCATACCGCACAGGATGCGCTCGCAGCGGGACTTACGATCATTGATCCGGGTCATAATGCCGAGAAGATCATGAAGGTCAAAGTGGCCGAGTGGATGGAACAGAAACTGCAGGAGCATAAGTACGAAACCCGGGTTGTCGCTTCCCGCATCAATACAGAGCCGTTCCAGTTCGTTTAAAGAACCGAATTGTAAGATATGGAAAAGTGTTCTCATTTTGACGTGGCCATGAACATTACTTCGTCCAAGCTGGGAAATTAATGAGCTGTTGTTAATGTTTAATGGGTTGTGTACCGCTTCAAATCACTGTATAATATATAATGTTGTCCGGAAAGTTTGACAGACAATCGCTGGCGGCGTCAAAGCCGCGAGAGGAAAGTCCGGGCTCCATAGGGCAGGGTGCTGGATAACGTCCAGTCAGCGCGAGTTGAAGGATAGTGCCACAGAAATGGACCGCCGATGGCCGCCTTAGGGTGGCACAGGCAAGGATGGAACCGAGGTGTAAGAGACCCCGAGGAACGCTGGTGACTTCGTTCCTGGTAAACCCCACCTGGAGCAAGACCTAATGGGACGCAGTCTCCTTCGAGGAGACAGCCTTAGCCCGAGGCGCGTCCGGGTTGGTCGCTTGAGTCGATTAGTAATGATCGGCCTAGATAGATGATTGTCGCTCATGGTGGCAGGGTAGTTCCCGTTATGACCACGAAGAGCACAGAACCCGGCTTACGGAAAGCTTTCCCAACTGAACAACATATTGCTTTACGGATATCGCAATGGTACAAACGCGCATTTTCTTTACATTCCTCATCAGGTGTGTAAAGGAAATGCGCGTTTTTTCAAGATATCAGAAAGTATAAACTTCGAAGCTTGGGTCTTCCTGATATCGCTGGTCCCATGAAAATATTAGGAGTTCATCTGCCCTTTAAGGATAATCGTCCATACCAAATAGCCCCTTGGGTAATAAGCTATAATCATCAACGGAAAGGAGATGCAAAAAACATGTTTTGTCATAACGAAAATCCATGTCCTCCTGTGTCACCGATCGTGTGCGACCCGATCGTGGTCGTTAGAGACCACTATGTACCGCAAATCGTCCCTGTCATTCATCCGATTAAAGTGGTGGATAAGATTCACTGCGTACCTGTAGAAAAACATCTATATACGTACAGCGAAGAAGAAGTCGTTAACAAAAATGTAGGTTATGGCGGAGTTACGGTTTCCAGCAAGCGTTCGAAAAAAGCTGCAGCACGTACTAGCCGCTCCCGTCGGAAAAAATAAAGGTAACGGCTCCTTGCCTCCGATCATGAATAAAGCAGCTAACGCTAATGAGGCGGAAGCTGCTTTATTTCACGTATTTTATTCGTTGAAGCTCTTTAATTTGCGAAGCTCCCGCTTCAGATTCTGAAGCGTTTGACCTGGCCACAATTGGAGAGGGACTTCGGGCACGCCAACCGCTTTCAAGGATTGGAAAATATCAATCTGACCATGACCGTAATATTTATCTTTTCCTTTATCGCCAAGATCGACCGCTTGGTTTATCATGACGTCCATGACTTCCTGATTGGTCAGTTCAGGGTTAAGGGAACGAATGAGACCTGCCATGGCAGCTGCGTGGGGACTGGCCATGGAGGTTCCGGATAGAGCTGCGTATTGATTCCCTGGAAAGGTGCTTGCAATATTGGTCCCTGGAGCAGCCACGTCGATATAATCGCCGTAGTTGGAATATTCCGCCCGTTTCTGATTGGAATCCGTTGCGGCGACGGCCAGCACTTCCGGGTAGGCGGCAGGATAACCAGGGCGCTCCGTGTTGTCATTGCCTGAGGCGGCAACAAGGACAACGTCACGATCATAAGCATATTTCACGGCATCATGCAGGAACTGGGAGTCAGCATAGTTGCCTAGACTCATATTGATCACCTTGGCCCCGTGATCCGTCGCCCAAATAATCCCTTCTGCGACGGCATAGGTTGTTCCTGATCCGGATCCGTCAAGCGCCTTAACCGGCATGATTTTGTTGTACCAGCTTACCCCGGCAACACCTTCACCGTTATTGACCAGGGCGCCGATGATCCCGGCCACATGCGTACCATGACCAACATCATCCAAGGGTTGCTTGTCCTTGTCTACAATGTTGTACCCTTCCACCAACTGCCCATTCAAATCGGAATGCTGAAGATCCACTCCTGTATCCACGACTGCAATGACCACATCTTCACTGCCCCTGGATAAATCCCAACCCCGGTTCGTCTCAATGACGGGCAAATTCCACTGATACTCAGAAAACAGCAAATCATTCGGGATATTGACCTGAGCGTTCGCTCCATCCGGTAAGGAATCCGAGGTTACCCTGGATTGATGGGGGCGATCATTGGTTAAATAGATGTAGTGAGGCTCGGTATATTTGGGTTTCCACTTCTGCTCGAAATAGGAGCGGAGTTTAAGGTAGTCCATATCCTTGGAACGAAAAACATAAGCATAGCCAAGTTTCCTCGGCGTTTCACACGATATTTCCTTAGAGATATCGAGGAGCTGCTGCTGTGACGGCTCATGTTGAAAGGACACCACAATTTCATTTTCGTAAAAGTGACTGGCCTTCTCATTATCATGTCCGGTTTTGACGGTAATGTCGGAGAGGGTATCCGCATGAATGGATTCGACCTTGAATTTTCCTTCTTTCGGGTACGGAATTAAGCGCAGATTCCGCTTCTGGTGATTGCTTACTTCATGCAGTATGCCTTGATTAACCAAGGCGGCAGCGCCATATTTGCCATCCTTGGACGGCTCTGCAACAACAAAATAAGGTTGCCCCGCGACATTGAACTTGGGGGAATCATAAGTTTCTCCCCGTTTAAGCTTCTGCTGCGCCATTTGGAAATGATGAGTAATCAGATTTTTATCTTTTTTGTTCAGTTTGGGAAGCAAACCCTGTATATCTGTCATTTTGTTCTGCTTAAGGTTATACCACCGTACTTGCTGAAAATGCTTGTGAAACTTTTGTTCTTTTTGCGTGTAGGCTTTTATTTGACCTGGGCTGCGCAAAGCGTTATTGTTCAGCATCCTGCGCAGATGACCTTTTGCATCAATACGGTTTAGTTGATCCGTTGCCTGGATATCGCTTTGCATGGTAAAGCGCTTGGCCTTGGTCTCCTGTTTGGGATTTAAAGGCTGTGTTGGTTCAGCCGTTGGAGCCGGCTGTTTCGAACCGGGGATGAACAGTAAGATCAGAAGCACACCAAGAACTGACGCTGCACCTAGAATGGTCCACAAGGTACGAGATTTCACAAATTTTCCTCCTCGCCGCATTTCATGATTTAAGTAGTCTTAGCGTGGGAAGAGTGAATCCTTTTTATGCGTTCCATTTCGTGATAAAACGGATGTGAGTTCGCAAAATGAATGTACTAAAAATAACCGTGTAAGTGTATTCACGATAGGGATTTCGTTATCCCAAAATTTGTGTTAGGATAGTACATATTATAACGGCCGCCAGGTTATATGACCTGTAGGGTCACGACCATTTAAGGGGGATCTATCGTAATGCCAGCAGACAATCTTCAAAAATTATGCTCAGAGTCCAGAGAAAAGTTGAAATCTGCTATTTCGATTATGGAAACGTTTTTGAATGAACATGCTTTATCCCAATTGGTAACGGAACAGGACGAGGAAACCGTTCATTTTTACAAAGGATTTCTGTCGGATGTTCGCCATTTGCTTGTGTTTTCTGAAGTTTCCTATGAGAAGCTAGGTGTTGTACAGCGTCGCCCTAATTTTGATATCGATTTTGCCGAGAAGGCTTTGTATAATTTGTATCACCGCTGTGTCAACAGTTTCTTCTATCCCAAAAATGAAAGCTATTCCGAAGATGGTCGTTACGCCTATACTGGACAGGATGCGATTCGTTTCCGGAAGAAGCCGGTTCGTCCTGCCCGTGATGTCATTATGAACATTACCAAGATTTATGAGGAGCTACGTGATGATCTTGCTTACTACGAAAGCGATTATTTGACGGAGCGCCGCATGCAATCAGAGAAAAGTCACGCTTAACATATTAAGGAATACTCAAGAGATGCCAACCATTGGCATCTCTTTTTTCGTTTCGCTGCTTAGGCACCAACTGACAATCGTTCTTGTGCATACCGGCAGTAAACTAAGGAAAAAATGTTGAAGAGGTGATGCTAAAATGGCCAACGAAGCCAAACCATTAGTGAAGTGCAGTGTCAGCAATTGCCATTACTGGGGAGAACAAAACTTATGTCATGCCGAGATGATTATGATTGAAATTGACCGTCATGCGAATGTGAAACTCAATGAAGAGTATGGAGCAGAGCCTTACGTAGACGACCATCAGGATGTTGCTGACAAGTCTTCCGAGACCTGTTGTTTGACCTTTAAGCCGAAGGGCTGACAGGAAAAAGCCGGATTAAGTCCGGGTGCTGGGCACTTTAGGATGATGGAAATGGAGGAAGCACGTTTATGGATAAAAAACATCGCAATCACAAAATGAAGGTTGTTGAAGGCAAGCGAAACAGGGTAGACTTCCCGCGCAAAGATCATCGTGAAGAATATGCAGCCGAGGTTGCTCCCCCTAGGGATGCCTCCGCACGAAGAGCAGACGAGGATAAGGCAGACGTTTCTACCGGACGTACTGTCGGATATGTGGGCTTGGTATTGGGCATCGCCTCCTTGTTCATGTGGTCGGTTATCCTGGGGCCCATCGCAGCGGTTGTTGGATATTACGCGTACAGCAAAGGCAGCAGGACGACAGGCGCGTGGTCAATCGGACTCGGCATATTGGCAACGCTCAGTTATTTTATCTTGATTCCTTTCAGTAGATAATTCTTTTTGTAATGATGTGAATATGGGCGGGTCAACCAGAGATTGGTTGATTCGCTTATTTTTTTTGCCGAATAGGTCTAGCAGATTGTTCCAGTTCCATGATAAAATAAAGGACAAGTATGAAATTTTGCTGCAGAAAGTGAGTTAAACGATGCAAATAGATCCGATATCATGGAAGCAAATGACCGATATACCACAGATGAATACGAATTCCACCGAGTCGGCAACCGGATTTGTCAATGTGCTAAGCAGCCTGCTTACCGAAGATTCCATCTCCAAGCCGGTTGAACGTTCCGTGACACAGCTTGCGCCGGGCGTAACCTTTAAGGATGGACTGTTATGGCAGCAGCTAGGAGCTGTAGATGAATCCGCCTCGTCTGTATCAATGGAGGGGGTCGTGCATGACACGGGGGCAACAAAGCCAACAACCTTTGAGGATTTAATTACAGCAGCAGGGGAACGGTATGGAGTGCCGGTATCGCTGATTAAAGCGGTCATCGATGCGGAATCCTCCTTTAATCCGAATGCGGTGTCCTCTGCGGGAGCCAAGGGCCTGATGCAGCTGATGGACGGCACAGCAAGGGGACTTGGGGTAAGCAACCCATTTGATCCGGCTCAGAACATCGAAGGTGGTACTAAATATCTATCCAATCTGATTCAGCGGTTTGGCGGAGAAAAGGCTATGGTTCTCGCAGCGTATAATGCAGGTCCAACCCGTATCGCGAATTTGGGTGTATCCAGTGATGAAGAGCTGATGTCCGTTGCTCATGAATTACCTGAGGAAACGCAGGCGTATATTAATAAAGTCATGAATGCACAATCAAAATACACTTTATAAACCCGCTTGGGGATAAATAGTAACCTGCTAGAGGATCAAACGATAAGCGCACTTTGTCCGATCTAAGATGGAGTGCGGCTTTACCGTTTGGTCTTTTTGTGTAAATATAAAGGTCTGGAATAATAAGTTCTACAACGTGCGATGTGTAAGATGGAAAGGGGAATTTACCTTGATATATTGGGATCACGCTGCAACGACCCCTCCCTATGATGAAGTAGTGGACACGATGGCGGAAATCATGAAAATGCATTATGCTAATCCCTCAGCACTTCATCGTTCAGGCGAGGCTGCCGCTAAACTGCTGAAGAAGGCAAGAGAGGTGTGTGCAGCCGCGCTGGACGTTCACCCGACGGAGATCGTATTCACCTCCGGGGCAACCGAAGGCAATAACATGGCGATTAAAGGGACTGCGATGCAGTACAGCAGCCGGGGCCGGCATATCATCACGACGGGAACAGAGCATCCTTCCGTATATGAATGCTGCAAACAGCTGGAAACGTTGGGATGGGAAGTGACCTATCTCCCGGTGGATGCCGCCGGTGTGGTGGATCTGGCTGCTTTGACGGAAGCTGTGCGCAAAGATACCGTGCTCGTCAGCATCATGCATGTCAATAATGAGACGGGGGCCGTCCAGCCGCTGGCTGAAGTGGGGCGTATCGTCAAGGAACGAAATCCACGAACGCTGCTGCATATCGATGGCGTACAGGGATTTGGCAAGCTGCCGGTTACTCTTTCCGAGTGGCAGGCCGACTTATACAGCCTGTCTGCACATAAATTCAATGGCCCGAGGGGAATGGGCGTGCTGTACATTAAGCAAGGCGTGCAGTTGTTCCCGTTGGTATCGGGCGGATCGCAGGAGAATGGGCACCGGGCAGGAACGGAGAATGTTGCCGGAGCGGTAGCAATGTCGAAGGCCATGCGATTATCCAGAGAACGCCAGCCCGAGTTTTATGCAAGGATGACGGAAGTAAGGGAGCTTCTGCTCCAGGGAATAGACAAAATTCCGGGATTGGTGTTAAACAGCAGTGAGCAGAATGCGCCTCATATCATTCATTTTTCGTATCCGGGATTAAAACCCGAGGTGATGGTTCATGCTCTGGAAGAGATGGGGATGCTCGTATCAACCAAATCCGCTTGCTCCTCTAAATTAAGCGAACCCAGCCGTGTCCTGTTAGCGATGGGGAAGACCATGGACATTGCTTCCTCCGGAATTCGTATCAGTCTTGGCAAAGAGCATCAACTGGGCGATGCAGCGCGACTAGTCGAAGTTTTGGCCAAAGTTTGCGGGAACCTGCGTCCCATTATAGAAAGAGAGGGTAACCGAAGATGACTTACGATAAACTGCTGCTTCGCTTTGGCGAATTTACCCTAAAAGGCAAAAACCGCAACCGATTCGAGAGATCGGTATTGAATCATATTCGAAGCGTGCTCAAACCGTTTCCGGGAGCGAAAATCGTTAAGGAATACGGCCGCTTGTACGTCGAGCTTAACGGGGAGTCACCCGAGGCTCTGATCCAAGTTCTTAAAAAAGTATTTGGTCTTGTTTCCATTAGTCCGGTTCGCGTATGTCCTTCCGAGCTTGACCGCATTATCGAAACAGCGGTTGATTTTGTGGGGCAGAAGGAACTAGCTGACCCGTCGACCTTCAAAGTCAATGCGAGAAGGGTGTGGAAACAATTCCCCCACTCCTCGCAAGAGATGAACCATTTAGTCGGATCGCCTTTGCTGCGGACCTATCCCCAGCTTAAAGTAAAGGTAAAGCAGCCCGATATGGAGCTTCGTGTGGAAATTCGGGAGAACGAGACGTATTTGTATTATGAAGTAATTCCCGGCGCCGGCGGGTACCCGATTGGCACGAATGGGAAGGCCATGCTGCTCCTCTCGGGGGGGATTGATAGTCCTGTAGCGGGCTGGTCTGCTATGCGCAGAGGCCTTGAAATAGAATGTGTACACTTCTACAGCTTCCCTTACACGAGCCAACTGGCGAAGGAAAAGGTCATGGAGCTAACCAGGCTGTTATCGGGCTTCACCGGCAAAATCAAGCTGCACCTCGTTCCGTTTACCGATGTACAGACTTCATTTGTCGGTATCGGCCAGGATAATCTGATCATTACGTTTATGCGCAGAGCGATGTTAAGAATTGCTTCCTCGCTTGCGGAGCGGGAAGGGGCACTGGCGATCGTGACGGGTGACAGTCTCGGACAAGTTGCCAGTCAGACGCTGCCGAGCATGAATGTGATCGGCAGAGCCACCGAGCTGCCGCTGCTGCGGCCGCTCGTTATGATGGATAAGAACGATATCATTAATATCGCGATGGACATCGGCACATTCGAGACATCGATTCTGCCGTATGAGGATTGCTGTACGTTGTTTGTGCCTAAATCGCCCACCACCAATCCGAATTTGAAGATCATCGAGAAGGTGGAGGCTTCCATTACCGAGCTGCCTGCACGGATCCAAGCAGCGATTGAAGGTACGGAGACCGTGATCATCACCCCGGACAGTAAAATCGGCGAGCTAGGCGAGAAGCATGCCGAGCCCGTGGTAAACGAAGACTGGTTTTAGTCTAGTATCATACGAAGGTTAACGTTGTATAGCAGTGAAGCGAACGAGTATGGGCCCGTTCGGAATCTGCCAACATAAAACAACACCCCAAAGCTTCTTGGAAGCCTTGGGGTGTTGTTTTTTATCGCGCGTATGGAGTTACAATTAGGACTGGGTAGATGACTTGCGGCGCCCGGCAGATCTTTTTTTCAGATGTCCTGCAGTCAGCACACCGATAATGATGGCAGCTATGAAGAGATACTTTATAAGCTGATGCCCTTCGAAATATCCCAGAAAATGTTTCTCTTCGGTAATCATGGAGGACGCCGTGTACGCAAGTACCGCAGAGCCTACATAGATAATCCATGGGAAACGGTTGATTAGTTTGATAAACAATGTGCTGCCCCATACCACGATGGGTACACTGATGAGCAGGCCTAGCGTTACAAGGATCACATTGTGTTTGGCTGCGCCTGCAACGGCAATGACATTGTCGAGACCCATAGCAGCGTCGGCTACAATGATAGTACGAATGGCAGCTCCAAGGCTTTTGCCGGCTTTTATATTGTCATGCTCATTATTGTCGTCGGTCATCAGCTTGTAGGCAATGCCAATCAGGAGTATACCTCCCACAAGCAGCAACCAAGGGATGTTAAGCAGCCAGACAACGAGGATGGTGGCAATGATACGAAGAATAACAGCTCCGGCAGTGCCGTAGATAATTGCTTTTTTCTGGGTTTCCTGCGGAAGATTACGTGCTGCAAGACCGATCACAATGGCATTGTCCCCGGCCAAGATCAGATCCAAAAAGACAATGTTGATTAATGCAAGAAAAAATTCAGCGGCTGTGGTTTCCATGAATGTCACTCCTCTTAGAATACGGTTCCACCATTAAACAAAGCGGATTAATTATAGGCCTATTTTTCCCGTTGTGCAAGCATAGCCTGGACCATTACCACATATGTGTAGAGTGGGGGTGTTGTTCTAGTGGAGACGATTTTTTTGTTGGGACAGATATTGATGATCAACCTTGTACTCAGTGGCGACAATGCCCTGGTTATCGCGATGGCCAGCAGAGACCTTCCCGAAATCCATCGCAGACGGGCGGTCTGGATCGGGACTGCAGGGGCTGTTCTCTTACGGTGTATTCTGACTTTTTTGGCGGTGCTGCTGCTGAAAATCCCGTTTTTGCAGGCGGGTGGCGCATTACTGTTAATCTGGATCGCAGTCAAACTCATGATGCAAAAGGAACATGACCCTGCAAGCTTGGCCAGAGCTTCAACGATATGGGCCGCTGTCAATACAATTTTGATTGCCGATTTTGTGATGAGCCTGGATAATGTCTTGGCCATTGCGGGGCTTGCCAAAGGCGATCTTGCCTTGATTGTCATCGGAATATTATTAAGCATTCCCATCGTTGTATGGGGAAGCGGGATGATCTCAAACCTGCTTCACAAGTTTCCCGTGCTGCTTTATATAGGTGCCGGTATTCTAGCTTTTACAGCAGGCGAGATGCTAATACAGGATTCCCGCGTAGGGCTGATTCTGGCTTACTGGATGCCTTATGCCCACAGTCTGCTGCCAATTGTTATTGCAGGTGCTGTCGTTCTGATTGGCGGATTACAGACGGTAAGACGGCCCGGTATGTAACAGGACTTTAATTCAACAGCCTATTCGCGTAAGCGGGCGTGTTAAATCAAAAAAATGGACAACTGTCTTGAGCAGTCGTCCATTTTTTGTTAGCTTGATGCAGGTATATGGGACGGGCCTAGGTTATTTCAAGTGGAACAAGCTCGGGATATGGTTTTTTTTGTCGGTTTGGGCTAAAATTAACGTAACTGCTTCTTTTAGAAACCGCTACTTTTGGTGATACATATATTGAAGAGAGAGGGTGATCAAATGTCCTCCAGAAAAGATTTGGCGTTGGGTATATTCATCGTTGTTGCTGGAGTCGTTATTTTGCTCGGTAAGCTTGGTGTGTTTGGATTTCTGGGAAGAACGTTATGGCCGCTCGTACTGCTGCTGCCGGGTATTTTTTTGCATATCATGTTTTTTGGTCGCCGTGCCTCTGCCGCAATTCTTATTCCAGGCGGTATTCTGACGGTATATGGCCTTCTGTTCTTCATATGTAATATCGGGGGATGGGGACTGATGACTTCATTATGGCCTGTGCTAATTCTCGGTGTGGCTGTCGGCTT
>JUDZ01008985.1:0-13902 GCA_000812845.1 Stagonosporopsis tanaceti | reverse complement strand
GGGCTATCTTATCTCGCAATTGGCGCAGGCGACGGTTAGGGGGGATCAGTGGAAGAAGGAGACGAAGTTTACGCCAGTGCAGGATTTTGGTAGGGCGGGGTTGAGTCAGGGGTGAGCTGAGGTAGAAGAGGTTTGGGAAGTAGTTTGTTTTGTGCGTTGCGTCCGGATACCCTGGAGATATAGTATATCGTAATGTCTTGATATTCATCGTTGCTCGTTTACTGGTAGGAGTGGCGTGTCCATTTCTTCCACGCTTCACAGTAGAATGTGGTTTGCGACCGAATGCAGCGTTGCGATTGTGCTTCTTCTGAAACGTTCCATCAGCACTCATGCTTTGGCACCGACAGCGCCCTCTACGACACTCCACCTCTCCGTTGCCCTCTTGACCAATCCCTTCATTGTTTCCCTCCCCACAACACCTCCACCAGTCTTCTCCACCCGCCTGATCACCCCCCGATCAACTGTGACTGTCACCGTCTCCCTGCACACACCCTCCTCAAACGCATCGGGATCACTCAGCACCCAATCCTGCCCCTTCTCGCCATCGCCCTCGCCCCTGCCCTCAAACACTGCAAAAGAACTAGCCACAGGCAGACCGCGCAAATTCAGTGACGATGCCTCCGCCGGATCATCCGAGCACAGTATCCCCTCGTACTCTTCGTCGAAAAATGCGCGCGGCAGCCTTGTGTTCCTCAGTGCGGCGAGGATAGCCAGCCACGCAGCGTCGAACGCAGCCCCGTCGATGCTGATGAAGAACACATCCAAATACAGGACCCAGTACCCCTTCAGCTCAGTCTGGGGCGCAGCGTCCGGGTCCTCTGGATTCGTGGAGGGCGTGTACGAGATGCGCAGGTCGCGAGGACGCAGCAGGCGCGTCGAGTGCAGCAGAGTGCGTATCCTGGTGATCAGGCTCTGGGCGAAAGTCGAGGGCGCATTGCCGGGGATATGTGCGGGGGTTGAGCCGGTGCTGAGTTCGACGTTTGGGACGAGGAGGCGCAGAGACTCGATTTCATCGCCCTCGGTGTCTTCGTCTTCGTCGCCGTCCACGTCGCCGTTGGCGTCTATTGCCGCGAGCGAGGATGTGCCCGGTGTGTCTTCCTCATTTAGAATCTCAGCGCGCACGCCGCATACAACGCTGGTGTTACCCAGTCGCACTACGGCGGAGCCATTGCTGTGGGTGAGACTCCCTGTGTGGACGCCTGGCGCGCGGAATTCCTGTGCGGCGCGGCCGTTGGCGCGGAGAGCGGCTTTGTTGGCGGAGAGATGCGCCTGGAGGAAAGGATGGGGCGAGACGGCGGCGAAGATGGGGCGGGGGAATGTGAGAGCAGGTGGAGGTGCAGAGGCAGCGGTCGCCATCATGAGCAGATCGTGTCGGTTGAGGGTATCGCGAATTGGAGGTTAGTGACGTTGTGTTGGAAATTTTGGAGCTTGAGCTTCTGCATGGCGCTAGGGTTGAGCTTAACACTGGTGGGGCGTGGCCAGCACTCTTCCTTCTTCCACGAGCCCTCTCGAAATGATGTTTAAAGTATAACCGGTCATAAATTGCGAACAAGAGGTGGCCTGCAATAAGAAGCTTCCCGAAGAAGCGAATCCGCCGAACCGAATGCTAGCCCAAACGCCCGCCCATCCATCGTAGATGTCGCCCAAAGATGCTAATATGCTTACTGAAAAGAAGTTACAAAAATGCCGAACACAACGCCTCCAGATATGGATAACAAATGGAAATGACGAAAGGATAGGACGGAAAGACCAAAGTCGATCCAACTTCTTCCCTCCAAACCCCTCCGGCCGGCTATGCAATTCAAGTAAGCCTCCGTTCCCTGCGCCCATGGTATCCAAACATGCTAAAATTACCCGTCGTTAATCATCATTGAGCGGAGGACGCTTCACCTCACTACCCTTTTGCTCCTTACAATAAAAGGGCTGGGCATCTCTGTCTCGACTTCTGGATCCCAGACTGCTGCAGGCTCCCTGCTCTTCAGCTTGATTGGACTCCTGTACCCAAAGCCACGCTTTTTGATCCCCTCGTCATCACTCATAGTTTGGACGGGAATGCCTCTTGCTTGCTGAAGCTCTACTAACGTGCGGCCTTGTACACCGCCGTTGTTGCGCATTGCCTGGATGCGAATGGCTTCATTGCCCTTCTTTGACTTTAGGCCCACAACAGGCTCAGAGCGTGCTGCGGAGGCTGCAGTGGGCTGGAAATGTGTTTTTCGTGGGGATGGGGAAAGCCCCTCGGTGGACTTTGACTTCGGCCGGCTAGGTGATGTGGCGATGATGGGAACTGCAGAGACGGGTCGTGGCTTTCTTGTAGGATCGAGATTCGGTGTGCTTCCAAGGCGGCTGTACGGTTTGACAAGCGGGCGCGCCGCATTGGCAAGCACTTTGAAGGGGTCGTCGCTCGCGGACCGGTTGCCGTTAGCACTACGGGCGCGCGTGGGAGATGGGAGAACGGGGAGGTCGTCATCGTCATCAAAGTCACCATTCCATTCCTCTTCGGTGGGTGAAGGGGGCACTTCTGCTTCCCATCTCTTGGCACCATCTTTAGCAGCAGCAAAGATATTCTGACGAGACACTATTTTGCGGGGCGAGAGAGAAAGGCCTGCAAGGTGAGCTGGTGCTGGGGACGGTTCGCCCATCTGGACATCTACGGGCGACGCAGGAACGTTGGTATTGAACATTGTGCGTGCGCGAGAAATGGGAGCGCGGCTGGGGCGCTTGAGCTTGGCTGTGATGGTGACATGTTCCGGGTGTTCTGGAGAGTCTTCGAGTGACAACGCAGAGATGTCGGTGCCACTGCCAAACCCAGAGTTGGTGCCGAGCGTGCTGGTTGAACCGCGAACGACCGTCGCATCAGCATCGGCAGGGAAGAGCAGCTCCTGCTCGGCAGCCGGCTGCATGACTGGGGTGTTAGATCGCGGCGCGAGTTTCGGTGATGTACTGAAACGCTTGGGGTGCTTTTTCAGGGCCTCCTTTACACGCTTCTGGACCTCTTTTTCGAACTCAGCTTGTAGGTGAGCTAGCTCTTTTTGAACACGCTCCTCCGTCTGGAGTTTGACCTGACGCTCAATTTCCAACCGTGCTTTGACTTCCCACTCTCGACGCAGCTGGTCGTCAATCTCTTTGCGCATGTGTTCGATGGTGTTGGCTGCCTCTTGTTCCCTGTGTGCTGCCAGTCTCCTCTGCTCTTTCAAATCCTGCCCAAGTTTCACAACTTCGGCCTCCTTTCGCATCAGCTTTACAATGGGCAAGTTCAGGAGTGCAGCAGTGTCCGGTCGATGGTCAGGGGTGACCTGCAAGCAACTCGCGATGACTTTGCGTAGTTCGGCGGAGTAGCATGCTGGTATGTCAGGGTAACGACCAGATTTAATCTTTTGAATGAGGTCGAAATGTGTCTTGGCGTTGAACGGTGGTTGCTTCGCGCACATCTCGTATATTATGCAGCCCAGCGCCCAGATATCCGAGTGAGGGCCGTACTGCTCCGCCTTGCAGATCTCCGGCGACATGTAGAAGGGGGTACCGACATATGTGGACGCGAAGTCGTGTGACTGGAGGATCTTGGACAAACCAAAGTCACCGAGCTTGACCGAGTTGTCGTCGCCTAGAAAGACTGTTGTTGTTGTTAGCACACAGCAACAGACGGCCGTGACTTGCACGTCATCAGGGCCCACGCACTGTTTTCCGGCTTCAAGTCGCGGTGCAAAATCATGGGCCTCGAGCGCGCGTCGCGAGATGGCTTCGCATTCGCAGCCAGTCCCATGACATTGCGGCCGGCAGCGGGCGGGTCTTCACCGTAGTGGCAGCGGTACAGGGCACTGATGATCTGGCTGAAGATGCTCCAGACGAATTCCTCCTCACACATCAAGTTCTTATTCTTCAGCTCGCGGATGGTGCGTCCAAGGTCTCCATTGCCGCAGTATTCCATGTACAGATGCAGGTCCTGGCTCGCTTTGATATGGTCGCGCTCGAAGTAGGCAACGATATTGGGATGGCGCAATTCCTTGAGGATGGACAGCTCGGCCTGCAGCTGCTCGCGCTCCTTCTGTGACATCTTGCAGTAGCTAATCTCCTTGCGGCAGAGGATGTAGCCATCGGACTTGCGCTTGACTTTTCTGATGATTCCAAAGGAGCCATGTCCTGTCGTGGCCGTTAGTGTACCATTCCAGATCCAAGACATGGTCCCATGTTCGCGGCGATGCACGCACCAATCTTCTCCAGGACGTCGTACTTGTCGTCCTCTGGCATACTGGCGGGGTATGACTATTGCGCGGTATACATGCAACGAAATCTATATCGGGGGTGGGATGCTGCAGCGTTAGTAGGGCGTCGAGGTATGCGGTGTTGCGGGCAGACACGCAGACGTGCTCTTTGATTGTTTAGCCGCGTTTGGCAGGAGCGGGTTGGCACAGAAACGGCAGTCCATGCACGAGGCTGCGGGGATCCACTTCGCCGCCTTACCACCGAGGCTCTGACGCCACCGTTCAAAAGATGTGACCAGTATTGGGTGCGACTGCGGGCAACCTCTCGCAATCGCCACGATGGACGTCAAGAAGAAACACGAGCTCGAGGCAGCCCTTGCGACCGAGGCGCAGGCCATCTCGTCCGGGCAGCTGAAGGAGGAGAACCCGCTGGACCTGAGCGACGACTTTCGCCTGTTCTGCGAGGCGTGCCGGCGGGGTGACGAGAAGGTCTGCCAGGAGATGATCTCAAAGGGCGTGAACATCAACGCACGAGACAAATATGACTACACGCCCTTGATTCTTGTAAGCTTGGAACAGATCGTGGCTTTCACAATGCACTGACTGTTCAAGGCCAGTCTGTGCGGCCACTATGAAGTGATACGGTTGCTGCTCGAGAACGGCGCGCTCTGTGAGCGAGACACGTTCCAGGGCGAGCGATGTTTATACAACGCGCTGAACGACCGGATACGAAACCTACTGCTGTCTTACGATTACCAGAAATCAACGAATCCCCTGCAGCCCCTTGCGGCGCATATCACCTCCCTCCTCACACGATCATCACCAAAGACCGCCGACATCACAATCACAGCCTTCGACCAGAGCTTCCACCTGCACAAATTCTTGCTTGCCGCAAGGTCGCCCTACTTTGCTAAGAAGCTGGCAGCGGCGCCGAATACAGCGGCATGGAAGCTACCGGACAAGATACCTGCAGAGTCACTCGGTCTAGCGCTACAGTACCTGTACTTCCAGGAGGTGTCCATACGGCGTGCATTGATGGGACTTAGTGACGACCAGGAGCTTGTGGTTCTCAATGGCATTGACAAGATTGGCAAACAACTGGAAATCGAAAGGCTGTTTGAAGACGTTACAGAAATCGAGGATCGAAGGCGATTGCGGCAACGAAGAGCAGACGAACTAGCGAGAGGACGAGACCAGATGAACGACTGGTTCCAGAACAACATCTTGAAACACAAAAGGGTAGTCGACACGGAAAAAGTTGGAAACATCAAGTGGGATCGTGACAATTCTATCTTCGCCGATATCCTATTGCGCGCAGATGATGATGAACAGCGGGAGGAGCCTGGTACAACCACCTCTGCTAGTAGGAATACCAACGGACCATCTAACAGCCTCCCTGTTGGTCCCAGGCAGTCAAGATCTCCGTCACGGCAGCGCAAACCCCGAAAGTCGACCGTGTACCCTGCGCACCGCGCGATGCTGTTGCGATCAGAGTACTTCTTGACCATGTTCGGCTCGGAGTTCAAGGAGGCACAAGAAACACCGCATCTTCAAATCGTCACTGTCGACTGCTCACCCGCAGTTCTTGAGACAATCCTGACTTTCATGTACACCGAACGCGCCGACTTTGGTCTCGACATCGCCATTGACGTGCTCTTTGCAGCAGATATGCTATTCATCGACAAGTTGAAGCAGCGTGCTGCGATTATCATCTCAGCTTTGGGCAATGGCTCTGCATCGGTAGTAGAGTCGGATAATCCTCGAGGCAAAACCGACGCAGATGAGGTGAATGACATCTACGAAGTTCTCCAAGCGGGCTGGGAAACAAAAGTGCAGCGCTTGGAAGAGTTTGCAGCACGATATATTGCCTACCGGCTTGAGTATTACGTTGACGAGCCTGAGTTTGCGCAGATTGTCCAGGAGTCTGCAAACAGGGTCAAGGCGCGTCAGGAGACAGACACAGTCGAACTGATTGACGATATCCGGTACTACTTGTCAGAGCGCTTTAGGCTTCGATTTGAGGATAGCGGGCTAGATGAGATGATGAATGAGGACGCTGCCATCAAGCTCGCAGAGAAGGATCTTGGTCTTCCTGTGGACGAGTCGTACCTGGAGAACGAGAAGCAAGAGAGCTACGAGGCTGTGCCTGTCGAGAAACAGATCGCAGCTGGAGCTATTCGAACCCTTGACGGTGAGCCTGTGGGTGATGAATTCTTGCAGGACGCCCAAAATTACCAGATCTTGCTGGGTAAGATTGATGGTCTGCTAGAGCGGCTGAACCTAGATGCATAGAGAAAGAGCTACAACTACATAGAAGCAGAACGGGCCACCATGCGAGGCATCTTGAATCCCAGTTGTCAGACACAGTGATTATATTAACCATGCAAGGGCAATTCAGCCTCCAATCGTGGTGTTGTCTTTTACACGCCGAGTACTGATTTACACAGAGCACCATCCGGGAATAAAAGCACATATCGATCGTTTCGCACGTCTGCTCTGATCATAGATCCAACTTGTCTGCCGTGACATCATAGCGGCGGGGTAGCTCCGAATGGGAAAGCTCCACAGATGCATCTAAGTACCCTGACAAATACTTCCCCACCATATAATGCGAGCAGTTGCACGAGCTACATCAGCTTCTCGTTCATCAATCTGCAAAGCGGCTTCTCGGCCAGTAGTTTTAAAGCTGATATACACCTCAATCGCGCACACAAACTCACCAGTAGCTGTACCGGTCCTGCACAAGCCAACACGAATAGCGAAGATGTCGACTGAAAGCACGCAATCACAGGCCTGCTGCAACACGCCCGCTGTCACTAGTGGTACCTACAAGGAGAAGGGCGATTGGATCCAGGCTGATGGCTTGAAGACATGTACGTTCGTTATCCATTTCACTCCTTCATTCCGTACTAAAACTTCGTGAAGATGCAACCGGATCCAAGGATGCGAAGACCGGGATCCTCATCGTTTACGACATTTTCGGCTTCTTCCCTCAGACTTTGCAAGGCGCCGATATTCTCGCCTATACAGATAAGGAGCAGCAATATCAGGTTTTCATGCCCGACTTTTTTGAGGGTAAGCCAGCAGACATCTCCTGGTACCCCCCGGACAACAAGGATAAGGAGAAGAAGCTCGGTGAATTCTTCCAGACACAGGCTGCACCGCCGAAGACACTACCGCGCATCCCCAAGATTGTCGATGAACTCAGCAAGAGCAAGGGTATCGAGAAGTGGGCCATCATTGGCTTCTGCTGGGGTGGAAAGATTGTCAACCTTTCGTCACAAGAGAACACCAAGTTCAAGGCCGCAGCAGCCTGTCACCCGGCTATGGTTGCCAAAGACGACGCACCTGGAATTACAATTCCTTATATCATGCTTCCATCTGGCGATGTAGGTCTACAGTGATGCTGCTGGATATTGAATCTTGCTGATATCACTTTCAGGAGCCCAAGGATGACGTCGAGGCGTGGCAAAAGGGCGTTAAGACTCCTAACGTTGTCGAGTGGTTCCCTGACCAGGTCCACGGCTGGATGGCAGCGCGTGGAGATCTCTCGCAGGACAAAGTCAAGAAGGAATATGAGCGGGGCTACAAGCTAGTCTTGGACTTCTTCCACAAGCACTTGTAAGTAATTTGTGTTGTTCGGGATGCACCTACTGAGATACTCTCAGGGGTGTTAGTTCCAAGCTGTAAGCTAGTGTCGTCGTAATAAATATAATGAAGAACGGATGCTATCACCTTGGCCCTCGACACTAAGTCATGTGAGCAGGCGTTTCGCGACTTGTGAGGACAGCCCGATCTGGCAAAGACCAAGCAGCTCCACCGACACGAGATCCTTGATTCAACGTCGTACCCCAACGTTTGTACACCGTTCGTGGCTGAGTGTTTACTGCGTAAAGGTATCTCGCAATTCAATCGACGGCTCTGTGATTGTCTGCATGTGACAAGCTGACCGCAAGTACTGGATAGAAGAGGCGCGGGCGAGTGAAGTTGCAGCACGTAGCAAAGTACTGGATCCCCAGCTCCGCGTTTGGGATGGTGGAATTACGGTTTATCGTAGCAGATACCACACGTGGGACTATGAGCTGTCCCTATCTCCATTATCCTTTCTTGTGCATGGATGTGTTGTCTCAGCTCCATGAATCTCCACACCCCATCAGAGCTTGCCGCGGGTGGGTGGACCTTCGGAAAGGCTACTGCGTCCGGCCAGAACGTCGTGGTTCCTTTCGCGACAAGCGCGCTCAACAGTTCAGCAAAACGCCAGTGTGACTGACAGCAGCGCAGAGATTCGTGGACAGGCGCACACGAGATGCGACAGAAGCCGTTGCGAATCGTGATGCCTGTGATGCCTGTGATGGAGGCTCTTGCCCGGGTCTGGGCTCTGTAACGCTTGCCCAGCTGCAGCATGGTCGAGAAGGACGACCCGTGTAGCACGGGCCAATGACGATGGTGGAACTCCGTTCGCGAGTTCCTGCATGCAGGAGGAATTTGGTGCTGCGGCAGGAAGGACATGTCCGCGCCGTTTCCAAAATCTCTTGCGCGTGTTGTTGACCTGTCTCTCCCTCCAAACACAATCTCGAGCATTGAGAGTGTTCTCTCTGACAGCCTCGCAACAGTTCTGGCTTGCATTGCCCTATTCTTCGTGTCTCTACTTATATCCTTGCACAGTTTGGCTGCATAGCCGCTCGCCCAATTGCCTGCGTATCCACACCGACACCGCCTATCGCGCCGAGCCGCACCTTTCATACATTGCCATTCACCTCGATAGCCTTTCCACCTCACCCAGTATACATTCACTATGGTCCTCATTGAGAATCAGGAGTACCTTTGCGAAGAGGAGAAGCGTCTCAAGCAAGATCGCGAGCGCACTGCTTACTGGAAGCGATGGGGGCCGTATGTTGCTGAAAGGCAGTGGGCTACAGGTCAGCTTCCATCTCAACTCCGGCTTGTAGGACTTCTGCTAACACCTCTTAGTCCGCGAAGATTACTCGTAAGCGCTCCGAAGGTCACTGACGCTCTGCATTGCTAACAACCTTTACAGCCACGATGGAGATGCGTGGAGCCGTATGTTCACCACATTTTGCTCCCAATTGCTTCTACTGACTATCCTCAGACTTCACGCACGATATGGCTCGATCACGCGCCTTCCGCTGGGGCGAAGATGGCATCGCTGGTGTCTCTGATACGCATGGTTATCAGAACATCACCTTTGCTTTCTGGAACGGAGAGGAGTAAGTCCACACCGACAGTCAGTATCGCGAACGTACTGACTCGGACAGCGACTTCCTGAAGGAGCGCCTCTTTGGCCTGTCCAACCCTCAGGGTAATCACGGCGAGTCGCTCAAAGAGGCCCATTTCCATCTTGACAATACCCCGACCGTATGTCTCCGCTCACCATTGCGTTGCAATGCTAACATGGTGCCAGCACTCGTACATGAAGTTTCTCTACAAGCTTCCTCAGCGCAAGTTCCCATACCAGGACCTTATCAATGAAAACGCGAAGCGTAACAGGCTTGAGAAGGAGTACAACATTGTCGACACCGGCATTTTTGACGATGACCGCTACTTTGACTGCTTCATCGAGACCGCGAAGGAGGCAGACAACCCGGACGAGCTGCTGTTCCGAGTCACCGCATACAACCGCGGTCCAGAGGCCGCACCTCTCCACATCGTACCTCACGTGTTCTTCAGGAATACCTGGGCCTGGGGGCATGAGGATATCAAGAACAAGCCTTCGATTAGGAAGGTTGGTGCGACCACAGCTCAGACGAGCCACCACAAGCTGGGCGATCGTTTCTTCCAACTCTCGCCCTCTCCCGGTGTCGGAACGAGCGGCGATGATATTCAGCCCGAGCTATTATTTACCGACAACGACACCAATTACAAAAAGCTGTGGAAGGTCGAGAACAAAACTGCCTTTGTGAAGGACGGTATTCACGAGCGTATCGTGAACGAGAATACTGATGCCGTGAACCCTGACAATGTTGGTACCAAGTGCGCGGCCTGGTATGCTTTCGATGAAGAGGGCGGCGTTCCTCCTGGGGAATGCGCCGTCGTACGTTTCAGGCTGTCAACAAAGAACGAGGGCTTCCTCGACGAAGAGCTTTTTGACGACATCATGGAGCAGCGACGCGCTGAGGCTGATGAGTTTTACTATCGCATCAGCCCCCTTCCGATGGCTGATGACCTGCGCAACATCCAGCGCCAAGCCTTTTCTGGTATGCTGTGGTGTAAACAGTTCTACCATTTCATCTGGGATCAGTGGGCGAATGGTGATCCAAACATGCCACCACCGCCTCCTGACAGGAAAGCCATTCGAAACAAGGAATGGAAGCACATGCATCTCGACGACATCCTGTCCATGCCGGATTCTTGGGAGTACCCCTTCTTTGCAGCCTGGGACAGTGCCTTCCACTGCATTCCGCTGGCCATGATTGATCCCGAATTCGCGAAGAAGCAGCTGGATCTGTTTACTCGCGAGTGGTACATGCATCCTAATGGTCAACTGCCAGCGTATGAGTGGAACTTCGGCGACGTCAATCCTCCGGTCCACGCTTGGGCGCTCTTCCGAGTCTTCAAAATTGAGCGCAAGATGTACGGCCGTGAGGACTTTGACTGTCTCGAACGCGTATTCCAGAAATTGTTGTTAAACTTCACATGGTGGGTCAACCGTAAAGATGCTGACGGCAAGAACATCTTCGAGGGCGGTTTCCTGGGACTCGACAACATTGGTATCTTCAACCGATCCGATCCCCTGCCTACCGGCGGTGTCCTTGAGCAGGCCGACAGCACTGGCTGGATGGGGTTCTATTGCTTGAACATGCTGAACATCTGCTTGGAGCTTGCCAAGCGTCGTCGTATCTACGAAGACATGGCATCCAAGTTCTTCGAGCACTTCATCATGATCAGCGACGCCATGCAATATCGCACGGGTGGCGAGTCGAAACCCCTATGGAACGAAGAAGACGGATTCTACTACGACGCCATCTCGTGGGGCGGTCCCTGGTCCCATCAGATGCCTGTTCGCTCTCTCGTCGGTCTCATCCCACTCTATGCCACACTGACCTTGGAGCCGGAAGTTGTCAACAGACTGCCCAACTTCAAGAAGCGAGTAGAGTGGTTCATTCACAACCGCCCAGAAACGGCTCAACGCAACATTGCATCGATGAAGAAGCGTGGCCAGGGGGACCGCATCCTATTGTCCCTTGTCAGTGAAGACCGTCTCAAGCGCATCATGCAGCGCATGCTCGACGAGGACGAGTTTTTCGCCGATCACGGAATTCGATCGCTGTCAAAGTACCACAAGGACCATCCGTACTCCATGGACGTGAACGGTCAACGATACCAAGTCAGCTACCTCCCCGGCGATTCAGACAGTGGCCTTTTCGGCGGCAACAGTAACTGGCGTGGTCCCATTTGGCTAGCAGTCAATTTCCTTCTCATTGAATCTTGCCAGCGATTTCATTTGTACTACGGCAGCAACTTGAAGGTTGAATGCCCTGTGGGCTCTGGTGATTACATGCACCTTGGCCATGTTGCCGAAGAAATCCAGCATCGTCTCCAGCATTTGTTTGCTCGTGGTGATGACGGTAGAAGGGCCATCAACGATGGCAACGAGATGCTGGACTATGATCCAAATTGGAAGGATTACATGTGGTACCACGAATTCTTCGATGGCGACACTGGACGTGGCTTGGGATCGAGCCATCAATGCGGCTGGACCGGCTTGATCGCCAAGATGATTCACGACACTGGGTGAGTCTACTTGTTCTCTAACAACAGACTTTGACTGACAATCCGCAGCATGACATGTCGACTCCCGCAAACACCACGCACGCCAACTGCTGCCGCAGCGCACTACTTTGATGATGTGCTCAGCAGTGGACCTCGACCGAAGAAACCATCGACGCTCCGCAGATCGTCGACAACGCGCAGTATTGGATTCCGTAGCGATTACGAGACTAGTGTCAACGGCGACGAAGAGGATCCGGTCAGCCCGATCAGACGAAAGAACTCGGTCGGCTATCTTGATGAGGAGGAGATCAAGGCCAAGAAGGAGATCCAGGACAGATTCAACCATTATGTCAGTGGCCAGCTTGAGCGCGTGAGGACTGGCAGGCAAGATTACGAGCCGGACGAATTCGAAACCTTGGTGGATGGCACAGACGAGCGACCGAGGGGGCGACAAGGGTCAAAGGCAAAGTCCAATGGCCATAAGGAGCGCCAGGACTACTTCGAGCAGGACGAGTACTTCAGCAAATGATCCGCTTCGGCGCAAGCATGGCATTGTTTCATCGAGCCACAACAACTTTAATTCGCAGCACTCTGTGTATCCTAGAGCCCTAGACTAGATTTCAAATCATGAAATATCCCTTGAAAAAGCTACTTCTCGCGCATTGTGCAACGTTGAACATGCAGGACAGTGTGTCCTGGTTGCGATCAAGCTCCACGTGCTTGCGTCATTGGTCCGAGTGCCCAGCAGTCGCGATGGAGATTGGATTATCGAAGGGTCCAAACACCAAAACAATCCAGACCAGCGTCGCTCCGGTGCACAACACAACGCCATTTTCTTCGTCCTTTCTTTCACAGACAATCGCTTCGACTCTCATTTCTTCTGCGCAGCTGAATCGATACCGATCGGAAACCGTAAGTAGTCGCATTCTTGCTGCTCTACCCCGCGTTGTCTCCTGGCTGACCACTGGAATGTGATGACAGACGGCACACGACACTACCGGCCTATATACCTCACGATACATGCGCAAACACCATGTCAGGCTTCATAACCACAATGTTCGTCTCTTCCCCGTCAAGTCTTCAGTTCCCCGCAAAGCCCAAGCCCATCTCCCCTATATCCACATTCGTCCAGAGCCAGAGCTGCATGAACCTCCGGATGGATCTCTTCAACTACCAGGAGCGAGGTATTGCTGGCGGGATATGGATTCAAGATCCAATTTCATACAGCGAGAAGGACGTGCTCTCGAGCCTCGCGATGCCCAGAGAGACGTACAAGAGTCCTTTACAGAGGCTAGGAGAAGCATTACGGCTGCCGCAGTCTGGCAATGCGCTTACTAAAGCGCTCGCTGAAGATCGACTGCCAAATACACAAGTCCAGCAGTCACCAAAGCGATCTGTCAAACAGTCCTTTCACCCAGACAGTCCTATGCGCCCGCCGGCCGAACACGCGTACAGTCTGATACCTGGAGGCAGCGCGCCTATCACGAATAACGCCACATACACTGCGGCTTTAGGCTCTGGACAGCAACACCTCGCTCCGAAGGACCGCAGTAATCTGAAAGCGATTCCTAGAGCACTACCCAATCCGCCACACAATAACAGTTATTTTGCGAGCCCTCACTTACTTTCTTCTCTTATTAGTAACCCGCGCACTCGTGCACCGTTCAAACCACAGAAATCGAATCGAGGCACAAGCAGCTGGCAGTTGAAGCAGTATGCAGAGGCGACACTCGGTAGTGGCAGCCTGAGGAAGGCTGTCAAGCTTCCAGAGGGCGAAGACAAGGATGAATGGCTGGCCGTCAACAGTAAGGATACAAGCATAATCACAGTACTGCGGCTGACATGCATTGTAGTCGTCGACTTCTACAACCAGATCAACCTGCTCTACGGGTCAATCACGGAATTCTGCTCGCCGCAGAGCTGCCCTGAGATGAAGGCAACAGATGAGTAGGTTGTGATACTCTCCTTGTGA
>JUDZ01008984.1:0-13897 GCA_000812845.1 Stagonosporopsis tanaceti | reverse complement strand
CGAAGAGAGGATGACATTCATAGCCCAGGAGGCAGCTCGTCTTCGAGAGCAGACGGAACTTGTGAGGAAAGAAATCGAGGCTAAACGAGCGGTAAATGCCCAACGCAAGTCGGATCTGTCCTCTGCCACCTACGGTATCGACTCTCGACGCGGCAACGAGTTGGATAAGGTACAGCAAATGGTGAAGAGGATAGATTACAAGTCTGACAAGGTACACTACGAAACGATCGAGCAGAGGAGGCAGCTTTGTACAACCTCTGCGAAGCTCGCTGGGTTGAAGATGAGTAAGAGGAGGACTAAAGACGGAGGCATCAAGGAAGTCTTCAATATTGGACCTGGAACTAAGCTACGCATATGGGACCTTCGAGATATGAACGATGCTCCTCCTGATTATCTTTCGGCCTCTCTCGCTGCTGTTGCCCAGCTGCTTGTACGCATCGCTGCCTACCTAGGCATTCGTCTTCCTGCGGAGATTACCTTACCACACAATGGGTATCCTCAGCCGACTATCTTCAGTGCCGCTTCTTCCTACCAAGGCAAGAAGGTACCGTTCCCCGGAACCG
Source organism: Stagonosporopsis tanaceti (assembly GCA_000812845.1). Taxonomy (NCBI): domain Eukaryota; kingdom Fungi; phylum Ascomycota; class Dothideomycetes; order Pleosporales; family Didymellaceae; genus Stagonosporopsis; species Stagonosporopsis tanaceti. The sequence goes on along the minus strand of JUDZ01008984.1, from coordinate 13,334 downwards.
CGCTCTCTGACTCTTCAAACAACAGTCCTGAGGCCTCTCGCACCCTCGACCCACGGGTGCCTTTGCCGAAGCCGCGCACCTTGTTCATCGACAGACCACTAGCCCACTTGTCTGCCGAAGACCCTCCAGCGTACTCGTCATTCATCGAAGGTGTGACTTTGCTGGCGTACAATATTGCCTGGCTCTGCCGAACGCAAGGTATGAGGGACAGATTCCGAGACTGGGAAGACGTTGGACCCATGGGGCGCAACCTATACCGACTTCTGATTTTACAGGAGACGCATATTTCTCGACGCCCTGAGACACCACTCGATACAGATATGAACACTGTCAAGTCGTCCGCCTCGCCTCTACGAAGAACGCCGGTGGGGTTTGGGCAGTTGTCACATGCTACGTCGCATTCTGCTTTGAATATAGCAGAGAACGCACAGTACCTTAGTGGTTGGAGCTTGACACCCACCAAGATACTTGACGAGCTCAAGGGATACTTACTGGCGGAGCAACAGGCGCAGGAGTGGGATGTGCTCAACCAAAAGGAGTGGGAAGACATGGAGAATCTCATCACAGAAGACCCAGTCCTAGTGGGAGACAAGCGACGCAGTGCAGGTTTAGACGATGGACGCAGCTACGTTACCACTACCACCGCGAATGGAACGTACAAGGACGAAATGTCCGAGGGTGGAGTGGCCGAGCGCAGAAAGGGGACGAGTGGTTGGACCAAGGTCAAGAGCAGGAGCGAGGATGCCTCGAAGAGATAGTAGATACCCTAGTGACATACTGAATGTTTTTTGTCGATTCGCAAATTGTTGCCCACCATCACATATTAATGTTTATGCGTTCTCACGGAAAGTGCGGCGCGTTGCGAGATGGTGTAATCCCTTACACGCCTCGTACCTTCCACCTTCGTCCGCCTAGTCCGTACCTGCCGATCTGGTAAATGGTTGGTATGTAAGCATGCAAGGGCCGACGTAAAGCGATCGGGGATTACAATGACGCCTTACAAGCTAACCCCAGAGTCGCGAAACCAGCGCGCAGCATGCGGCCGAGGTGGCCGTCTGTGTTTTGTAACGTCTTGGCGTGTGAAGGTTATGATTAATCGACTGCTGAGAAATGCTCATATGGTACGACGCCGTCATGGCGTATATAAGGGCCACCAGCCGCAGCGGAGGGTGACAGTGCCAGTTCTCTCAGGGTCCCATCACACCATTTTGTGCAATCGGCAAACAAAGGCACAAGCGGTCGAATCTTTTACGTTGAAGAAGACCACTCGCCCCCGCAACATACGAAGCGCTAAGAAGTCTCTTGAGAAAAGTTGCGATTCCCTTGACACATTGAAATCGAGCTGTAGACTCGCCTCGCATTTATCTGGAGAGACGTTCTCTGCGTGTCTCTTTCTTCCTATTCCCGTCCAAATACGAGCCGAGACATCATCACCATGACGCTCCCCGAACACCCCATCGATACCCCGCCGCGCGCTCCCAGCCCTGTGCACAGGTTTGGCACCCTGGCTGTTCACGCCGGAAGCCCGCACGACCCCGTTACTGGCGCTGTGATTGAGGCTGTGAGTTCAGTCGTCCTTGCATTTGGAGCTCGCAGAGACTGACGACCTAAGATATCCCTTTCTACCACTTACGCGCAGACCGCGGTTGGAAAGCCTGTGGGCGAGTATGAGTACTCGCGCTCGTCGAACCCCAATCGGTACGCTGCCATGAGTCTCCACCAAAAAGATCGCAGGCTAACGCTTTTCCCAGCGACAACTTTGAACGCGCAGTCGCCGCGCTCGAGCACGCCCGCTATGCGCTCGCCTTCTCCTCCGGCTCGGCCACCACAGCCAACATCCTGCAGTCGCTCGCTGCGGGCTCGCACGTTGTTTCCGTATCCGACGTCTATGGCGGCACGCACCGCTACTTCACCAAGGTCGCCCTGACGCACGATGTCAAAGTCACCTTCTCCCCGTCCATTGAGATCGACATCGTCGAGCTGATCCGCCCCAACACAAAGCTCATCTGGATCGAGTCGCCCTCCAACCCCACCCTCACCCTCGTCGACATCCGCAAGGTCGCCTCCATCGCGCACCAGCACGGCATCATGGTCGTTGTCGACAACACCTTCATGTCCCCCTATGTGCAGAACCCTCTCGATCACGGCGCCGACATTGTCGTGCACAGCGTCACAAAGTACATCAACGGCCACTCGGACGTGGTCATGGGCGCAGCAGCATTCAACTCCCCCGAGCTGTTTGAGAGGCTTTCGTTCCTGCAGAACGCCATCGGCGCCGTTCCCTCTGCCTTCGACTGCTGGCTCGCCCACCGCGGTCTTAAGACGCTGCATCTCCGTGCTCGCGAGGCCAGCAAGAACGCCACGGGCGTTGCCACCGTCCTCGAGGCCTCCAGCAACGTCATCAGCGTTAACTACCCCGGTCTGGACTCGCACGCGCAACGCGCCATCGCGCTGAAGCAGCACCGCGACGGCATGGGCGGCGGCATGCTGTCTTTCCGTATTAAGGGTGGTCACGAGGCGGCGGAGCGCTTCTGCCAGGCGACTAAGATCTTTACGCTCGCCGAGTCGCTGGGCGGCGTCGAGTCGCTGGTCGAGGTGCCCAGCGCCATGACGCACGGCGGTATCCCCAAGGAGCAGCGCGAGGCCGCGGGTGTCTTTGATGACCTCGTGCGCATCAGCTGCGGTGTAGAGGACGAGGCGGATCTGGTTGCCGACGTGCTGCAGGCGCTGGAGAAGGCGGTTGTGGCGCCCAAGATCAAGAACGGTGTTGCCTAGACAACTCCCTCGGTCTGGTCTGGAGTCGAACGGACAGGGGAGGCTGCGGTGTGAGAGCAAGAGAAGAGATGGCGACAGGTCAAAAAAGGGCGGTCTAATGAGCACACGAACACAACATTCACGGCGTTAACTGATGATTTTAGACGACAAACTCCTTTATATCCCAATCCCCACTGTGGGAAGCGTAGCTCTAAGGCGAGCTGAATACTCTGATAGATACCAATTGCATTTGCTTCTAGCTTACTCTTTGTCCCCTGCCGAGATGTGTACAGTGTGCAACATCTGAACCGAGTGTGTTGTGCTCGTGATCTGTGCACGCGACTTTCGATGTGAATGAATGGCTGAAACTGCATTTTGGAAGTTGCAATTGCTGAGCACGATGATTGACAATGTGAGTGGCGAAGTGCGAGTGATATGGCGAAGTGGGAAAAGCAGGAAGTGCGAAGAGCACTGCAAGTTGCTCCAGTAACATTTCTGGAACGATGTAGGAGACGCTGTTCTTCTTTGAACATTCACAAGGTCGATCGAGTCGCCTAAAAGTCAAGTGAACGGCATTTTGCGAGTGGAGTCAAAGTGAACAGATTCAATGAAGATGAACATTACCACATGCATTTTCAACTACTACCACGATCTATTCAGATCGCAAACATGTGCTGCACAAAGGACGACCGTCTAAGAACGCCTTTGCCCAGTCATAGCAATGCTGCAAACAAAGAAAAGCCACCGCGGCCTGGTCTATGAAAAGAAATATCTCCACGCATTCGGATCTTCGAGGCGTATCCTGCTTAGGCATGCTCAACCGTGATATGTGTAGCCAGCATGCCTAAACAATTCATCATGCAAAACATCATCTCTCAAAGCCACGACGCCACGACGCCGCCTACTCCCCGCGCCTTTATGCTTCGTATCGTGCTACGTTTGTCGTAAATCATTCGCTATCGAATCTCTTCGCTTGCCTCATTCCTTACTGCGATGCGCACTGTACGCGCTCAGCACCGGGGTGCATGTCATCGTCATCCTCATCGGGGCTGGCCATGCCTCGTGCGCGTGCCTGTTCGCGTGTGGGGTCGACAGCCTCGAGGGTGAAGTCCTCAGTCATGGCGTTCGCCGGAGGTGTGGCGTCAGAAGCCTTTCGAGGGGGTAGAACGGACTCAAGAGCGCGAATGTGCTCAGGTGTCATGGGTGCGCCATCTTCGCCGCCGAGACGCTCGGGGAACTTGACGTCAAATTGGATGTACAGGTTGCCGTGATCGTGGTGCCTGTACGAAGGCATGCCCTGACCGCGGATGACCTTGACCTCGCCAGGGCTGATGCATTCGCCAGGAATGATGTCGACTGTCAACCAACGCTCGTCGAGATGCTCGATGTGGATTTGACCACCAGCGAGAGCGGTAAGGAGGTCGATTTCGCAGTGGAAAAAGAGGTCATCGCCCTTGCGCTGGAAACGGGGGTGGGGCTTCTGCTCGATCTCAAAAATGACGTCTCCAGGCTCGACGCCTGGAAGCTGGTCTCCTTCGCCGCGGAACTCGATCTTGTGGCCACTTTGAACACCACGATCGACGTGGACGTGGAGAACCTTGCGCTCGATGATGGTCTTCTTGCCGTTGCACTGCTTGCACCTGTCCTTATCGCGGATGATCTCACCCTCTCCCTGGCAGTCAGGGCAGACTGTCTGGAAACGCTGGATCATGGGGCCCATCTGCCTCATCATGTGCTTCATACCGCGGCCATCGCAGCCAGCGCACTTCTTGACGGCACCTTCCTTACCACCAACTCCATGGCACTTGGGGCAAATGACAGACTTCTGGAGAGCGAGCTTGGAGATCTTGCCGCGGTAGATGTCCTCGAGCGAGACCTTGTGAGTGTGGGAGATGGTGCGCGCCTTCTTGGGGCCCTGTTCGCGCATACCGCCGCCAAACATGCCTCCGAATGGGCCACCACCACCGCCACCACCGAAGAACTGTGCGAACAGATCCTCGGCAGCCATGCCACCGCCGCCCATGCCGCCCTGCTCGAGACCCTCCTCACCATACTGGTCGTAGAGTTGTCGCTTTTGCGGGTCCTGGAGGACTTCGTATGCATGTGAAAGATCCTTGAACTTGTCGGCAGCGTCGGGGTTGTGTGCATTCTTGTCTGGATGCCACTTCAGAGCACCCTTCTTGTATGCTGACTTGAGTTGCGCCTCTGTAGCATCTGGAGCCACCTACGCTGTATTAGTGGTGTTCTTGTTCATCACATACAAGGCTGTACATACCCCGAGGATCTCGTAAAACTTGGTGTCTTTCACCATATTGGCTGGTGCGTTATGATTTGGGCCGAAAGGAAACGGCTAGTGGAGTCGTAAAAGTGCGCGCGGGGTCGCAGGGTATGTGTTATTGGCGAGGGGGTGCGCAGCGTCGCTGTGTCTGAAGTTTGAATGTCAGCGGCCGAGTTGCGGATTAAGGTTTGCTGCAAACAAGCGGCTCAGCCCTGTGGCAGGCGCCCGAGTTTGCTTCGCCTTTAATGGCTTTCACAGAAAGCGCTTACCGAGACTCGCCGGAAATGGGCAGTCGTTGGTTTCTGGGGAGGATATCACTTACAAGAGCGTTGCTGTCAGTTGCCGGGAATGTTTGTTTTGTGAAGGCACTGCAAGAGGCGAAGGCTTGGAGATTTAAAAGTAGTCAACCGGCATGTCAACTGCGCCGAGCTGGAGAAGATTCCAACCGATTCTATGCCCTTCCACCGCGACACAACGGCCCAAAGCAGCCTGACGCTGATTTTCAGCCTGCACAAATGATTCAGCTGCACTGACCGAGGCAGCGAATTACGCAAAATTCCAAGAACACCCTTCAGAAGGGACTTTTGAGGCTGGACAGTAGTAGAAGGCAGTTCATCGATGCTTCCAATTCTGGCCGTGCGCCCCCACCAATCGGCAAGGGCTGAGATCACCAGAAGCTTATCGCGGCGAAAGAGCATCCGCGATTGGCGTTTCGCGATGTAGGACCCTGAATGCGCTTCGTGAACCAATTTCCTATTATATGGTTGTAATTCAAGATCATTTCGCTTTTCACTATGTCTGCACAAGATCCAGGTTTCAAAGCTGCCGTGCATGAGGCCCGTCAAGGTAGCAGTGAAGGCGGGGTGCCAATCGGCGCAGCGCTTGTGTCAGCTGAAGGCAAGATACTAGGTCAGGGCCACAACATGCGCATCCAAAAAGGCAGTGCGACTTTGCATGTAGGTACCCTGATGAGCATACTTCGACCGAGCTTCACGCTGACCCTACCAGGCAGAAATCTCTGCATTGGAAAATGCAGGGCGTCTTCCGGCTTCGGCTTACCAAGGTGCAACCATGTACACCAGTTTGTCTCCTTGTGACATGTGTACCGGAGCTTGTGTGATGTACAAGATCAAGCGAGTCGTCATTGGCGAGAACAACACATTCGTAGGAGGCGAGGAGTACCTTAAGAGCAAGGGTATCGAGGTTGTGATTCTGCAGGATGAGGAGTGTCAAGCACTTATGCAGAAATTCATCAAAGAGAAGCCTGAAGATTGGTACGAAGATATAGGCGAGGACCAGTAGGCCTCCACGCCCTCTGGTTGTCAACTTGTCATTTTCATTCCAATTTCAAGTCGTCAGCCTATGGATCTCTTCGAAGTAGAACTTCAGGTCGTCTGGTTTGACGAACGGGGTTATGCCTATACGTATTAGCAATGCACTGCTCTAAATTGTACCATCAAGCTTACCATGACCGAGGTTGGCAATCCAGCCCTGCTTTCCTCCGCCGAATCCAGCAACCATGTTCTCAACCACCTTGGTGATCGACTCGTGACTGCCGTATAGGATGCCAGGGTCGGCATTGCCTTGCAAAACCTTGCCCTTTGACTGCGCAAGCTGGTAGGCCTCCGCTGGATCGTGCAACCAGTCAAGACCGATGGTGTTGTAGTTCGACTCGCAAAGTGCGGGCAATGCGTACCATGCACCCTTGGCGAAAACGGTCATGGGAACGGACTCCAGACCCTTGGACTTTAGACGTGCGGGAAGGTTGTCGGCGATGTGATTAAGGTATGGCAACGAAAACTCCTTGAAAGCCTGTGGAGAGAGCTCGCCCGCCCATGAATCAAAAACTTGGACCATCTAGAACAGTTAGTGTTGTACATCTGCCTGGCATCTGAAGTCCATACCTGTGCGCCTGCCTCTACCTGTAGGGCCAGATACTCCACACAGAGCTCTGCGATCTTCTGCAGCAGCGCCTTAGTAGCCTCTGGGTACTTGTATATCCACGTCTTGACCTGGATGAACATCTTACTGCCACCACCCTCTACCATGTAGCTCAAGAGCGTCCAAGGCGCGCCGCAGAATCCAATTAGAGGCACTCGCCCAGCCAGCTTTTTCCTTGTCAAGGTGATGGCCTTATAGACATAGTCCAGTGACTCCTTCACATCAACGTTGCGCTCCATGACCTCCTTGTACTGCTCATCGTCCGGGGTTTGAAGCGGCTCAGGGAAGTGCGGTCCCTTCTTATCCACCATGATGACCTCCATGCCCATCGCTTGAGGAATGACGAGAATATCGGAAAAGATAATGGCGGCATCGATGAGGCCGTCGAATCGATCAATTGGCTGGAGGGTGAGGTTGGAGGCGATTTCAGGGCTGCGACAGCATTCAAAGAAGTCGTTCTTGCCCTTTTCTTCATGGTATTCGGGCAGATAACGTCCAGCTGCGTTGAAGTCAGCAAAAATGCACCAAGGTTACAACCCATAGCTTCATACCTTGACGCATCACCCACATGGGCGCACGCTCGACCTTCTGGCCTGCAAGAGGTCAGCAAATGCTAACCATTCGGCAAATTCCTCTCTGTCACTTACCCCTCGCAGTGCGCAGAATGAGGTCATTTTTCATAGGTATGTTGTCAAAGTTCGGTGCCATTTTGCGTTGAGATGTGTATTGTGAGATCGAGCGCCAGCCTCGGAATTCTATGATGATGGAAGGAGCAACCTCCGATGAACCCCGCGCCTGCACTTCGCGGTCGCGCTAAACCGCATGCACGCAAACATCTTAGACGCGACTTCCCTACTGTGGCCATCGCGTCGACCAGGTATCATGCTTCCTACACATGCTCTTTGCACGACGCGCTCGAAATTATTGGTACCGTCGCAACGCCTTATACGTTTGTCACGACCTTACAGCACAATCGTAGCAAGCCCATACTCAAGTTTGACGCGACCCTGCACGAAACCACGTGCAACACGTCACGCAAGTGCAATATGGAGTCCAGAGTTACAATGTCGAGGCGCAAAACGAAAGGCTTCCCTTGATCTGGATGATGTGCCGCAAGGTGACATTGGAGCTGATGCACTTCCGCCCCAGAATGATGTTGAGCCGGACTATCCTCCATTGCTACAGCAGGTCCGCAACAACATGCTCAAGTTCAATCATTGTGTCCTGGTGACCAGAGTTGGTGGTTTCTATGAGGTTTGTGTTGGTTTCTCAGACCAAGATGCTCTACTGATAGTACTAAGCTCTACTTCGAACACGCTGATGAGTTTGCACCTTTGCTGAACCTGAAAAAAGCCAAGCGAAGACCGTCAAAAGGGAGCAAGAAGCCTGCTGTGTCGATGGTGAGTGTAGCATTCCCTTGTTTTGTCTAGTACTCACGAAGTCAGGTCGGGTTCCCTGCATATCAACTCGATCGCTACCTCAAGATACTAGTGCAAGACTTAAACAAACATGTTGCAATTTGTGACGAGTTTGTCAACGACGCATCCAACAGAGCTAAGGGCGAGTCGCAATACACTCGGCGCGTCTCCCGCATCATCACCCCTGGTACCTTGATTGATGAACACTTCATGGATCCTTGGGAGAATAACTATCTTCTTAGCATTCATGTTGACCCAAAGAAGCTCGAGAAAGACAAAGCTGTCGTCAAGAGTCCTGGAAGTTCAAATGTGGCCTCGGTGCTCAACCTACCTCGCACCGAGGTTGGCCTTGCCTGGATTGACCTGTCCAGTGGCGACTTTCTTACGCAAAGTACCGACATCGCGTCGTTGCCTACTGCTGTCGCCCGCATCAAGCCTAGGGAGATCGTGCTTGATAGTATCTTCGAGGAGGCCGAGCACTCGCGTATTGTCTCTATATTGCAAGAAGATGGACACATCATCACGTTCCAAGAGCCCTCCAAGGAATCGCTTTCTGCCAAAGACTGGATACCCATGCTGGAAGACGTGGTGGATGACTTTGACCTTGTAAACTTCACACCAGGCGAGGTTGGTGCTGGTGGCTCACTTTTGCATTACGTCAAACACCAATTACTGGGATCGCGGACTCGACTACAAGCTCCGGTCAGGCATCAGGCTGAAGATCATATGAGTATCGACAAGAACAGCTTGAGAGCGCTGGAGATCAGAAGCACGATTCGCGATGGCACCTATGAGGGTAGCTTGTTGCATTCGCTCAAAAATACAGTCACCAAAAGCGGCACACGATTACTGACACAAAGATTGTGTGGGTGGATCAGGACCAATTCAATTAGCTTGTTCTAACGTGCAACAGCCGCTCCCTCAATGTCGCTCTCAACGATCAACGACCGTCTCGATCTGGTTGAAGAGATGATAGAGTATCCTCAGCTAAGACAAGACGTCATAGCGCTGCTTGGACAGACCTTCGACTCTCTTCGTTTGGTGACAAAGTTCACTTATGGTCGAGGCGACGCCGATGACCTCACGGAACTTTCCAAAACGATTGCCACTACCTCGGACCTCTTCAATCTCATCCGTGAACACACAGCGTCCAGAAGTTCTATCCCAATGGATTCAAATAACGAGATATCGGCATCGCGGCGTAGGCAGTGCATGTCTGCACTCGCGCGAAGGTTTGACCTCGAAGGCGTACGTGAGCTTTCGACACGCATACGAGACGCTATTGATGAGGATGCGCTCTCCGAATACCACCGTGCCGAAGACGAGCAGGCAGAGGAGATGTCTGAACTGGCGCAAGATGTTTTGGGACGTGAAGCAGGCGAAGAGGATCTAAAGAACATGCCGAAGCGCATTCAGCCAAAGCCCCATGCAATCATGGGTACTTATAAAAGTGCGACTGATGGACGTGACGATATTTGGATCATGAAGCGTAAGGCAAGCACGGCCTTGTACCGTCTGCACAAGTCACTGGATTCTATGGGTGAGTCGAAAGCGGATCTCGAGGCCAAATTACGCCAGCAAATGGATGCGTCCAGTTTGACGCTTAAGTGGACACCAAATCTTGCACACATTGCTCACGTCAAAGGCAAAGACGTGGCTCGGGTCACGCCGCATTTTCCAAAGAGCCTTAGCAGTAGCAAGTCCACACGATCCTTTCAAGTCCCCGAGTGGACGCAGCTTGGTGCACAGATGGACGAAACTCGCTTTCGGATACGTCATGAAGAACAGCGAGTACTAGGGGAGCTGCGTGAAGCTGTTGTCCGAAACCTCGTGAGGCTTCGACGCAATGCAGCCGTACTTGATGAGCTTGATGTCGCATGTGCCTTTGCTCTTCTTGCAGTGGAAAAGGGCTTCACCAGGCCCATTCTTACTTCAGGAACGTCGCACAACATTGTCGGTGGTCGACATCCAGTCGTTGAGAACAGTAGTGGTGATCAGGGCCGCAGGTTCACGCCCAACGACTGCATACTGGACGACAAAGAACGCATCTGGCTCATCACGGGCCCAAACATGGCTGGTAAGAGCACATATCTCCGCCAAAATGCCCTGATTTCGATTCTTGCTCAGACTGGATCGTTTGTGCCTGCCGAGTACGCTGAGATCGGACTCGTTGACAAGGTCTTCAGCAGGGTTGGCTCCGCAGATAATCTCTTCCTCGATCAGTCCACCTTCATGGTAGAGATGCTCGAAACGGCACAGATTCTCAAAGAAGCAACACCGCGTTCATTTGTCATCATGGATGAGGTTGGCCGCGGTACTACCCCTGAGGACGGTATTGCGGTCGGCTATGCTTGCTTACATCACTTGTACCATATCAACCAGTGTCGAACACTGTTTGCGACCCACTTCCATTCTCTTGCCGATATGACCACGGACTTCGATAGACTAGCCTGTTACTGTAACGATGTCTGTGAAGACGCAGACGGCAAGTTCTCGTACGTACATCGCCTAAGGAAGGGCGTCAATCGCGAGAGTCATGCGTTGAAGGTTGCACGAGTTGCGGGTGAGTTTTCTTCTTCCCCAAGCCAAGGACAGTTTACTGATAGCCAACAGGCCTCCCCGAGGACGCTATTGCAGTCGCTGCTGCAGTCCGCAAACAACTAAGGCACGATTCGAGAAGCCCATCATCTTCGGGGCAGTCTGCCCAAGCATAACATGTTCGCTTTGACAAAGCTGTGCCCGCTGCGGAAGTCTCCTAAAGGCCTTCTGTATAACGCATATTGTCTTCAGCGCATCCCACGCGATGATTATGAAATGACCGCCCTTGTACACATACAGCATAGCATTAGATACCCAACACCATGTAAAATAAATTGCTTCGCTTACAGCGCGCGTGTCTCGAACACCTATATGCCAAACAATTACACCGGTGGTTACAGGAGTCACACAAGCAACCACATTTGTCATGCTCTGCATGCTGCTGGTGGTACAAGCAGCTACTGAGCACAGCGCATGTGAACCATGATGCGCTAGGCTGTGGAGCTCGTGCAGAATACCGCTTGAAGTGGTATGGCGTACTAGAGTTGGAGCGCTCGTGCAACCAATCTCGTTGATGCTGAGCAACGTTGTTGATGCCGTTGCATCTCATGCGTGGCGGGCGCGTACTAATCTAGTCTACCCCACACTTTCGTACCCACTAGACTACCTGACATCCCGCCTGTGATCTCGCTGACAAGATCCTCAGATCCCTCCTTGTCTGACTGCAACGAACGAACACATCCTTCCTGGTCAAGACTCTCGGCTAGCAACATGGGCGAAGCAAACCCATCAATACCTGAGGTAGCGCCGGCGTCATACCCCTCACCTCAGCAGATATCATCCCATATCACACTTCAGCCTCCATTGTCACGCCGTGGTAAAGGCCCAGGTCTGGTTTTGATTCTCGATCACTATGCTCAAATTGAATCGAGTGAGAAACATCTCGACCCTCCGCCCCTGCAAAAGTGGGCCGAGGAGGGGTTTGCTGTCGTGCAGCTTCTTGTACCGGGAAAGACCGAGGATGGTGGCGAGCTTCCACTAGACAAGGCTTTGGAGGTACTCAAGGGATGTGAGGCGTGTATATTCGGAAAGGGTGTCGGTGTCGTCTGTAGGTTACTCTTGCCATTGACTGAAGATTTTACATCAAAAAGAAGTTCGAATGGTTAATGTGGTCTAGCCTACCTCTCCCGACTCCCCTTCTATGTCGAAGAAGGTGTTATCCAGCACCCCGAAATTCTCGCTGTTGTGTCCTATGGCGGCCGCCAATTATCGACCCTCCGACGTTCCGCTACGAAGACGCCACCAAGGACTCGAACTGGGTACTCCCTGCCGACCCAAGCTACTCGAAGCGCAATGCAGGAATCGCGCACACAAGAAGTGTAGCATTCTTCAAGCCGTTCTTGAATGGACCGTACTTTGATCTCGAGGCCGTGTGGGATGAGCACTGTTTGTATGAGTTTGGCGAGCGAGCGGTGGAGAAGACAATGGCGACTATGGTGGCACAACCCTATGTCAATCACATCCCCACGATGACGTGAGTTCGTTCGCTTGCCATCTATACGGCTTGACTTAAGATATCATATTGACACTAAACAGCGGCGGCATTGGCAAAGAGCGGCTCACAGCCTTCTACACGCACCACTTCATCTTCAGCAACCCGGACGACACAGCTCTGTCCCTCGTATCGCGAACTGTCGGCACCGACCGCGTCATTGACGAGTTTGTCTTCTCGCTGACTCACGACAAAGAGGTGCCCTGGCTGCTCCCTGGCATCCCGCCTACTGGCAAGAAGCTCGAGATCCCTTTCACGTCGGTAGTGGCCATGCGTGGCGACAGGTTGTGCCATGAGCATATCAGCTGGGACCAGGGGACTGCTCTCAAGCAACTGGATCTGTTGCCAGAGTATGTTCCCTTTAGACATGCTATTGATGGCAAAGAAGCGGGTGAGGGGAAGAGATATGAGGTTAAGCTTCCGGTGGCAGGAAAGCAGACATCAGCGAAGTTGGTGGATGAGGGTAGCGAGGAGAGTAACTTACTGATGGGTAAGACGTGGAGGGAGGTGGACGACGCATGAAGAACACGAAACAGCGATGCTATACTTGTGTGTCGTTGAAACTTTCATTAGTGTCATCCTGGACAGTCACTTGAAAGGGGATGCGGTTCATCGAAAGGTTGACAGGTTTCTCACTAAGATCTGGGGTGTAAACGCACCGCAAGTATGAAGTCCAGTCCAAAGCTTTGGAGATTGAGATCTTATTCCGAATTACCTCTTGCTCACTTCTGATGGAACTTCCACCTAGTCTGGTGCCCGCTTTCATCTAGACCTGATGTGGACATGCAACACTATCTCGCTTGGTGATAGAAGTCCATCATCCGTTAGTTCCATCATGTCCACAAACAAATTG
>JUDZ01008983.1:0-13887 GCA_000812845.1 Stagonosporopsis tanaceti | reverse complement strand
CTGCGGTGGGCTGCGGTGGACTGCGGTGCTGCTAGACAGCCGGCATCGCGGGGCCCGGCGAGCGCAGCAGACGGCGAGGGGGGCACTGGCGGGCACTGGCGGGCACTGGCGGGCACTGGCAGGCAATTGGGCGTAGCGAGCGTTGGGCGGGCGGGCGCGGGCTCGGGCGGGCAGCGGCGCGGTTTTGTGGTGGTGAGCAGCGGGCAGCGAGCAGCGAGCAGCGGGCAGTGAGCACTGGCGGCGAGGGGCACAGAACACACACCGAGAGCAGTGCTGCAGCGGACGACGGTGCTTTCTCACACGCGCAGCCATACACAGCACACGGCCCGCAGGCGAAACGGCGCGAGCGTGACGAGCAGCAGAAGCAGGGCTACAGGGCCGCGGGCTGCAGCTCGGACGCACTGCTTGGACGCTATCCAGTTGGCAGCGTTGGCAGCGAGGGGAAACGTGCCAGTCGTGCCAGTCGTGCCAGTCGTGCCAGTGCCTGCGCGCTGTGAAGTCACCTGCCGCCCGCCTGCACTCGCCCGCGCTCGCCTGCCCTCGCCCGCGCTCGCCTGCGCTCTTTGGCTGGAGATACGGCGCGCGCGGGCCTCTGCTCTGCAGCGCTTGTGGACGCCTGCATCACCGCGCATGCCCCCCAGCGCGCATTCTTGCGCGTTTCAGCGCCGCCGGGGAGCAACACGGTGGCGAAGCTCTCGAGGTACACAGTACAGCCTGCGCGGCATGCGGCGACATGGCTACGTTGCCCCGTAACACGGCAGCCCGCTCGAGTCGTTCGCGCTGCACTCGCAGGCTTCTTTAGCCGGGAGCCCTGGCACATCACGCCCATCACGCCCATCAACACGGCCGCCGTGCTGGCCGTGTCCCTGCTGCGGGCCTCCAGCGCATCGCTCGAGAAAATCTCTGAACCCGCCAGGCGGGCACGTCCATCCCCAAGCCTCAGCCTGCGCAACAACACGAGACAAACCACCGCAGTGGGCCCTAGGTACATGCACCGTCATCTGGTGAGATGGTCAGATTTGCTAGACATCTCACGCTTACCATCAGCCGTGCACGTCCGCCCCCATCAAACCCCCAGCGCCAGCACCACCACAGAAACAACAAAATAGACATGCAGCGCCGTCAGCAGCAGCCTAGTCCACGTCGTGGCTGAAAGCAGCTCTGTTTTGGCCTGTCGGCGCGACAACGCCTCGCTCACTCCACGGTCAGGCGACATCAAACGTCACACGGCGTCTCTTTGTTTATGACAAACTCTCGCAAAATCAACATGCCCTCGGCTGCACCTGCGAAACGCTCTCTGGGCGCACAACCCCCGGCGTGCAGATCGCCCTAAGAGCCGTCCAATCACACCTGCAGCTGCACTTCACTCCTCACCCTCCTGAGTGATCCAGACCCGCTAGCCCTGCGTCCTGCGCGGTTTGTGTGCCTCCATCCTGATAACAATCCACCGTAAGCACGCCGAATCCGTACGTTACTCACTATTTTCGATCCGAATCATCCGAATTTGCTCATAGGAATCTGGGGAAGTGGCTTCCGGGCCCGCCAAAGCTTGTGGACACGCCTCCGTTCGGTAATCATCGATGGGCATTTTTAATCCCGCGCGCATGCTCACCTCCCGAGCAACGGGGCCGACCAAGGGGAGAACCGCCACCGAAGACGCCGCCGAGACGAGCCATTCTGTTTGGCTTACCGGTATGCTATGTAAGAGACATTACAACTGTACATGCCATCCAGGTACGCCGTTGCACCTGTCCTGAAACTGTTGGCCCATGCGGCGGCATGCACATGTGAAGCTGTGAACCTTACAGCTCGTTGCTAACACCGTCCCCGCGGCTATGCAAGGCTGTCCATTCTCGTCCGACGCTCACGTGTTCAACTTACCTACAACAGCCTCACAGGCTGCTTACATCCGACACTATGTATGTAGAAACGTCGACAGCTGCTGGCTACACTATTGATAGCAGGGACCAGTCCGGATTTCTGGCTCGTTGGGGGTGCTTGCCTGTTTGAAATCTGCTATGCGAGTATCAATTCTGTCTGCAATCTGTTTCGTCACCAATCACGAATAGACTTCAACGCTAAGACACACGTTCAATGCATACGCAGGCGGGTCTCTTCGTTTTGCTGTAGTGTTATGTACGTAGTACAGCAGACGTTGAAGGTCGAATGCTTGGATCTTGGGTAAGGAAAGGATCCAGCTGAACTCTCACACTAAGACCAGCCCGCCCGGCTCCCGTCACCAGCCAAGATCTGGGGTAACAGCCCATGTGCTGGACTCTCTTAGTTCGACCAGCTGCACGATGACTAGCAGCGCAACCAGAAGGCACCACTCAATTTTCCCATGTAAACGTACAATTGCCTCTCAAACACTCCCCGCGGCCACACCAGTCTCGAACAAAATTCTGTCGAGCATCGACATGGCAAGGCTGGTGTCGCACGACCAAAATATGCGGTAGAGCACCATCCTCGCTGCCCATTGGTTCATCTCAGCAGGTCCCATCTACGCCATCGTGCAATTGGCCAATCACCCCTCTAGCCTCGATCCACCCGCACGCTACCGTTCACGATCCCGCTTCGCGATGGCCTTAGGCCATATATCATCCACGTCACCATGGCATCAAACCGAGCTAATTGTACCACTTCGACGGCGTATCGGTGCGTAGGAGGCGAGATCGCGTGCAATTTAGGGGGGAGATGGGCAATTGCACCACGTCGATGATGTAGAAGCGGCGTATGTAAAGCCACGACGTCAGTGCGATGTACACAGTAGGTTTATAGATAGACAAACGGCGCGTATGACAACGCCGGGGGAGGAAATGTTACCTTTCCATCCATTGCGCAGACAGATCCAAACACGTCTACACGCCCACACACGCCCACACGCTCACCTCCCCGTATCCACTCAAGCACCACCACTCCTGTGCACGACATCCGTGCCCACACGCAGACTGCACCAGCTCTCCTCCCACATCCACCCGCGCGCCCTGTCCACCACAAGCATGCCCACCACACGCCAGCAGCAGTCCGGGCCCGCCTCCCTCGCCTCGCGCACCAAACCCCCTCTACCGGGCGCCACCCCGGTCTCGAAAACCCACCGCGCCGCTGCCACAGACTGCACGCAGCACTGGGAGGACGCCGAGCACCTCGAGCAGAACAAATCCGCGTTCCGCGAGTTCCGCGCCGCTGCTCGCAAATCCTCTGCTTCTTCCTCTTCTTCCTCCCCCGGCGGTTCCGCAGCGTCCCACAGCTCTAATGCCGCGGACCCAGACGCAGATGTAGTTGTAGATGCAGATGCAGATGCAGACGTGGCAGACCACGGCCCGGTCCCCGGCGGCATGAAGCGCGGCCGCGGCGCGAACCAAGCCGGCTCGCAGCACCCCAAGAAGGCGAAGAGCGCCGAGGTGCAGCTGCAGACGCAGACGGACATGGACCGCGACCCCGCGGGGTTGCCGCGCGGCGATAAGACAAGAGTCCCCGCCGTGGGGCAGCGTGTGCACTGGCGGCTTGCGGAGGGGGAGGAGCAAGAGGAGGGGTACGCGAGTGGCGCCGTAGAAGAGGTGCTGTATGCGGAGAAGGAGGTGCAAGGGGTGAAGGCGGAGGCGAGTCGGGAGGATCCGAGGGTTGTGGTGAGGACGGGGGAGGGGGAGGCGGGGTTGGCGGTGAAGAAGCCCGAGGATGTGTGGTTTGGGTGAGTTGAGTTGAGTGTGAGGGGGTGGGGTGGGGTGTCGATCTAGTTGGGGCAATAAACGATGCACATATCTAGAATAATGGACGAGTGTACGGCTTATCATCTTGTCGAAAGTTGATCGCCCCCTTTTGAGCTGCAAGACGCCAGGTTTCCCCCTGCACCCCACCCCACCCCCGCGGACATCTTGACCCATTGTATGTGTAGAGAGCTGACGCGATAGCACTACATACCAGCCGCTGCAGCAGCCCTTGTACAGATACAACAGCTCTCCGCATGACCGCCGAGTGAATGCAAGAGCACCGAGTCGGCACACTGCGGTTTCTGGTCCTACCAAAATCCTCAATCTTGTTTGTCTCCAAAACATGGGACTTGGAAAAACAGAATGTAGTGCGGCAGCAACGAAAGGCCGAGGTCCTTGCAGTGAGTTGGTCTTGTCATCATCTCGTGGACTGGTGGTCCTGTCATCTCACGGCCTGACTGGTCATTCGAGAGGCTGAAGAGATTGACGACAAAGGCCTGCTAATCGAAGTCTGGGGCTTCGTGGAAAGAAGATAGTAGGAGTCAGTATTGTGAGATGGATCCCAGGAGATCTTGGAGAGGTGGAGTCGAGTGGAAGGCCGGGTCAAGTGGTGGATCAGGAAGGGGTTGTGAAGGGTGGAGAGGGTTGAGATGACGTAGCCACTGCTCGAACGATCTTGCTTGTATATTCCTTAGAATTTTCCGGCGCCAAGGGGGTGTTTGTGATGTAGTAGCATCCGACTGGAGGCATAGTTGTCAAGGTTGGGAAAATCTCAAGAAGTTGAAGCAGTGTCAATCCCAATCTCAACGTGGAGGCATTTTCTAAACTGGCAGATGATAACAGTGGCGTATCTCAAATTTCTATGGCGTTGCAGCCGTTCTTAATCTTGAATGCTGTCTGTACTGTGTGTAGTGGTGAAGCGTTGTCTGAACCCTGTCAGGGTCAAAATGCTGCCAGAGCTCCTTCCAGTTTGGAATGCTTGCCCGAACTCTGTCAAGCCTGAAAGGCTGACTAATGTCTGTCGCAAATAAAACACTCAGAACACAAATAAAACCTCAACATCTACGGCAAAGGCATCAAGGACTGAAATGTCACATGGCGGTGTCAGTGGAGATATCATGTCATCCGAATATCACTTGAGGAGCCCAAAGGAAAGACCATGGCGAGTCTTAGCGAGGAGATGGTTCTAGTACCTGCGACCCACAGTGGAGTGTTGCACCTACACATATTTGGTGAATCTGTAAGGTGTGGATGCGCATTGGCGTTTTCCACTGTACAAGCCGGTTGTCAAATGGATGGACGCCATACACGTCTTTGCCGAATGATAGATATACAGAGGCCTTAGGAAGCACTGGGGTGCAGCCAAGGCTAACATAAACCCCAGAGATTTTCACGTACTAAATGTATCTTAAAAGGAGCTCCAAACGTTGTGGACGTGTTGATGGCTGTATTGTGAATTCTCTTCTTCACATGCAGTGCAGATTGGGGGTTATACTCAAGTGAAGGCGCTTAACTACCCGTTACGACACGCACATGCCACCAGGCAACAGTGCCCCACTTGGGATACTACTCTTACTCTTAGTGAGTGTCGTTCCACGTGATTGATTCTATACCTTGCCACCTTTACAATACACCACTTCTCTTTTCAATCTTTCGATCACGCACAACTATCTGCACACAAATCAGCACAATGGCCACAGCTAGCGCATGGAAGTTCGCCTCCCCACAGTCCCACATAGCATGCCCGTTACATCAGCGCTGACGCAGCAAAGAGAGAATCAGAAGCCCTTGGAAGCCGCTCACAACGCGATCCAGAAGGAGAATCACAATATCAACATCCAGAACAACGCAAACTCTGAAGTAAAGAGCAATTCAACTTAAGCATTCCTCCACACAATCATCTTGGTGAATGCTAACGTTCACGCAGTGTTGCATCTGACCAGCAATCGTCACGCCTTCTTAGTCTTCCAGCTGAGATCCGCAATGTCATCTACGAGTATGCTATCGGCTACAATGAAATTCAGATCCGGGTCGAATGCGCACCTTCCAGCTCCGCCCAGTTCTGGCGCCCACAACAAGGCCCGTACAAAGCAATCTGCAGCCTCTCGAATGCAAATTGCCAGCTGCGAGAGGAGACCACACTCCTCGTCTACAAGCTGAATAGCTTCCGACTCCCGCTGCGCGATCTGTGTCCCTTCCTCGCCCTCGTCGGCCCAGACGCAGTGCGCCTGATATGTGAGCTGGTCGTTGAGATGCCGGACGTGCAAGATGAAGATGTGTCAGGCAGAATCACGGGGCATATTCGAGATCTGATTAGAGAAGTACGACGTCAGCGTGCGTTGACGCGGGCTGCGATGCTGCTATGCAAGGATCTCGATCCTTCTTTGTATAGTCTTGAGCGAGAGATCGTGAGCAGGCTTAAGATTGAGCTTGTGGTTGACGAACACCGTGCAGTTAGGTCCTTGGAAGATTCCGAGTGGTAGGTGCTTGGTGCTTGAATGTAACGAAACCACGGGGTGTTCCAGAGTGAGTTCTGGGGGTGAGTTGTTCAAGCGAGAATCGAGCATCAACACTCTTTCTCTAAAATGCACAGAACATTAGTTTAGCATTGATTCGGTGTAAAGTCACTCAGTATTTGATCCATCTGTTTGTTTGTTTATCGGTGTGCGCAAACTGGTGTGACGTAAACAAGCACTCTTTCACTTACTACATTGCTTAAATTGCCTCCACACGCAATCGAACTCCACTCAATCTTACCTCCGGCCGCGTTTCAACGCAGATTTACGGTCTCGATCCGGACTTGGGGCACCTTGCATCCAATATGGACGCGTCCCAAGAGCTACTGTAAGTGTTCACCGGGCGCAGTCTGCCCATCGCAATCTCGATGCTAGTTCAAAGTTGCGTACTAACACATCCCCTCAACAGCGCCATCAATGAGACCCGAGACGATTTACGCCGATACTACTACAAGCAGGACGAGATCTTCCGAATGCTACTGTCCGTCACCCCTTGCACCACTGATAGCAGTCACTGACCACGTCTCAGCACGGACTGGAACTAACGCCACTCGAGCTTCCTCCGCCTGCCTGGCGAGATCCGCAACAAGATCTACGCGTACGCGCTTGGCGGCAATGAGATCTTCATCAATGTCCAACGGCACTCGGCGTTCACCCACTGGCACGGACTGACTGAGACCGGGCGCGCGCTGCCGAGCGTCATCTGCACGCTACCGCAAGTGAGCGTGCAGATCCATCGCGAAACCGCGGGAATTGCTCTTGGGTGCAACAGCATTCTAGTCTACTACGACCAATTGCGTAGCTTCGTGGATTGTATCGGCGAAGCTGCGCTTTCGGTCCAGGTCCTGGTCATCCGACTCCGGACGTGCGTTCCTACGGATTCGACATACGAGGTTCTATGTCGCCTGGCGAACTCTGGTGCGTTGAAGAAGGTTGTGCTTGAGAACAGCGGGATTTATGATTCCATTCACCCGGCTCAAATTGGGCTCATGCCGTGGCGGGCAGATGATATATTTGCTAAGTTTCGGCATGAGCTTGGTCGCCATGTCCATGGTCGAAAGGTGGCTCTGGAATCCAGGCGATAGTCCTCTTCACCTTGATGCAGATGCAGCAGTACAATGAAATATTCTTCTGATCCATTGAGTGGTCATATTTTATGGTAACTTCCGTATACGATCATCGTGACTAGCATCGTCGCCGCTCTCGCTATACGCTACTGTGACCTCGCGAACTTGGGTGATGTTACTGTTGTCCTTTACTTCTCCGAGGATACTCCTGTCGCTTTCATCGTCGCTTCTGATATGCGTATTGTCCTTGTGGTAGATGTCTGTATGCGCTCTGATCTCAGTTTTGTTGCCTGTACATGTCTTGCGACCTGTGCTCTGAACATCTTGCAATCGATACGAATTTGTTTTACCATAACTTCGGCCTCGACTACTGCCACGACTAGCGATGTCTTGCATCATTAGACGCAAGAAGGGGATGGAGACGGCGATGATGGTGATGGCGGATTCGGTCATGGCCCAAATCAGGACGTCGGCAATATTATATGTGAAGTCGGCCCAGGTACCGATCAACGGTAAGTATGCGGTTTTGACTGCGCAGGCAACACCAGCTCTGTTTCGTTCTTAGTTGGAGTGTGCGGCGCGTTACGTGGAGGTCAGCTTACAGGCATCCAAGACTCATCGCTACGATGATGCTCGATTTCTCGCGTCGTCTCATCTGCAACTTGTGGATGATGAGCCACGGACAAATTGCCAAAAGAAAATCCATAAGCGCAGAATAGACTATGATATGTTAATATCCAGAAGAGCTTTAGTCGTGAGATCGAGGACTAACCACCAACAAATACGCAAAAGTAGATTACGATCCGGTTATCCCAGCACTTTCCTGGAAGCGACATGTCCCAAAGCTTTGCGGGCGGATCGCACTGTACCAACGTTATAATGGCTGCAGCGTAGAAGGCAAGCTGAACGGTGATCAAGATGAACCACAACAGTTGCTTCTGCCACGTAATGACTGTAAGACGCAGGAGTGTGACGCAGAAGGATGCTTTGCTCAGAGGTACAGAAAGAAGGCCAAATGTCTCGCTGATGTACATGAGCAGAATTCCTCGGGGTAGCAAGGTCTTGTCCTCTATGTCGTCGATATGCTTGCCGATGCCATAATTCACTGAAAGCTGCGAAAAGACCGTGTATAACAGAGAAAGAATCTGTAGGGTCTCAGCTAGCACTCAGAAAGTTGGGGAGAAGAATTCTTACCCAGGCAATGACGAGTAGCGTATCATCCCATCCGAAAAGTTTCGAGTATCGCACCTTGCAGTAGAAGCGAAGAACCATAAATATCAACGGAAGAATGGTCAGAATCCACAGCGTCACAATGATCTTGAGACCATTGCTATCGGACATGGTAGGCCACCACACAAGCACTAAAGAATCCGGGAGCAATGCTTCTTTGAAGCCGGTAACAGAGTGGACAAGACAACCGACGATCGTTGAGTGCGATAAGTCGTCGCTTCATGTAGAGAAGATTGCAGCTATCATTCTGGCAGCCCCAGGATTGTTGCAAGGACCAACTCGCCCGGAACTCGGTGCTGAGACACAAATTCTGCCTCCGAACGAACAGAAGGAATTAATGCTCTCCTCTGAGGCTCGTGTTTGATGCCGCAATCCGGTAGCTTGGGCATCGGTGATTCTCCAATTGTCCAGGACCGCGCCACATCAAAGAAGATCCCGGCTTGACATGGCAAGTTGGTGCACACGAAGAGCCGGGTGAAGCTGAAATAACCTGACATTGCTCAGTTTGACGTACGCGAATCAAACAATGCAGTAGCTATTAAAGCGCCGGCGGATTCTCCGAGCTGCGGGTCAGCTTTCTAGTGGCCATTGTCGCTTGCTGCAAATTGTTGCAGGGCTCGTGAACAGCCTCCGCTGCCTTGCTGCAGGTAGAGCTGGATCGGTACCAGCGTCAACATGGACCTGAAAGCAAACTCTTGCGAGGTGGTCTAGATCGTCCAAACCCCTGTGTTCAAAAGAAGGTGTGCCTTCTGGGATGATCTGTGGGAGATGAGTACACACCAATGTACAGCATGACTATTGGTCAATATTCTCCTTTGTAGGCAAGTGTTTGACCCTGGGTTCTCGCAATCCTGCAGTCAGATAATGCCCTTGTAGCGATGGAGCGTGGCCCCGCAACTAATACTCTCATGGTGCAGACACACGCGTCGGACCCTTCCGTTGGTGGGCTTTCCCGCGTCTCGGTCCAGGGGCCGTGGGATTCAGAGAATCCGAAGTGAAACCGTGGAGCAAAGGATTAGGATGGCCCGATAGGATGTTCCGATGTTGTTTATGTATTGGACGCCTAACTGCCGTCCAACCGAGGGAAGCTAGCGTGGGCTGTCTAAATGACCAATTAGCGAGACGTCCCACCTTCTCTCCTGCCTAACACCCCAACCAGCGCCTCAACATCACACGTCTGTTGCAGCAACCTCGCATCGACGACTGTTCATCTGCTGAGCAACCTGCACCTATTGGTGCAATATGTGGGCCTTGAGATGGACACCTGCAGAGTGTTACAGGCGTGCTCGAATCGCTCGACAGGGCACCTTGCATTACAACGCTTTGTGCAAGTAGTCGATCCCACAATGCAGGTTCAAGTCTGCACGGGAT
This sequence comes from Stagonosporopsis tanaceti, assembly GCA_000812845.1. Classification (NCBI taxonomy): domain Eukaryota; kingdom Fungi; phylum Ascomycota; class Dothideomycetes; order Pleosporales; family Didymellaceae; genus Stagonosporopsis; species Stagonosporopsis tanaceti. The sequence continues at coordinate 3,996 of JUDZ01008983.1, read as the reverse complement.
AGCAGGAACCGAACGGCGTTGGAGACCGACCAAGTGAAGCGATCTTGCCATTCATGCAGCGACGACTAGTAATCAGACACCGTCAGCCACCACGCTTGTAACATTTGGACACACGTTGTGTATGCTGTGAAACTGAGAAGACACGGAGTTCATCAGATCATACCCTCGACATGTCTAGTGTCCTGGTTTGGCTCATCTACACGCTCGTAGCGGCAGTTCTGCTGGTTGCGATTGACTATGCACGTATGTTGCACAAGAGGCAGAAAATGGTAAGATCAGTCGCGACTTGTGCTCAAATGAGTGTCTTTGCTGATGAACACAATTTAAGCCACCTGGTCCACTACCCTGGCCAATCATTGGAAACACACTCAGTCTACCTGACGCAAAGCCATGGTATTTGATGGAACAGCTGTCGAGGCAGCATGATTCTCCTGTCATAACATTCTGGATCGGAAGGTAAATCTCTCACAACTACTTCTGCAACGTGTACTAAGAGATGATTGAGAAATCCTACCCTTTGGATCAACGATGCCTGGGCTGCCCATGAAATCTTGGTCAAGCGAGCGGGCATCTACTGCTCTCGTCCAAGGATGCTCATTTTCGCAGAACTAGGTGCAGGCCAGTGGAACATGTTGAACATGTACACAGTCACAAAACAACAGCGGGAAAGGTTTCGGGACCACCGAAAGCTGACCCACCTAGGCGTTGGCATACAACAGGTGCTTGATCATGACTTGACCCGAGATTCCAGTACTGACATCGGCAAGGTGCAACGATACAAAGACCTGCAAGACAACGAGAGTAAAGTTACCACTTGTGATCTCTTGACTTCGCCGGATGACTACGTTGCTCACTTTGAGCGCTATGCAACAAGTGTGGTGTCAATCATAGGTTTCGGTAGACGCATGACGGACGTTAATGATCCGCTGATCACCGAAGTCATCGCCATCATGCATAGAGCTGCAGAGATGGCTGTGCCTGCAAAGGACTTTCCTCGTCTAATGGAAACTTTTCCTTGTGAGTCTGTCCACATGATTGAAAGACTGCATAGCTGACAGGGCAAGGGCTTGCGAGATTTCCGAATTGGATGGCTCCGTGGAAGCATGGTCTAGGTGAAGCTGCGACACCAAAGCATACTGATGTGGACTTTTTCTACGCTCTTGCACAAGAAGGCAACGAACGCGAACAAGACAACTACTCGAAGCTACTCTTCCGAGAAGCGCCCAAGTATAATCTGCATCCTCACGAGCTGTCTGGTATGGCTGCAAATCTCCTGGGAGCCGGCGCTGACACGTCTGCAAGCACTCTAATCACTGCAGTACTTGCCATGCGCGCTTTCCCTGACACGTTGTTGCCGGCGTGGGAAGAACTCGATCGCGTTGTAGGCTCGAAGCATAGTCCCAGTGCAAACGATGACCTCCCGTACATACGTGCTTTTGTCAAAGAAGTGCTACGCTGGCGTTCGGTCGCTATTGTGGGTGGTATGCCGCATGCACCCACCCAGGATGACTTCTGGAATGGGTACTTAATACCTCAAGGATGTTGGGTTCAAGGAAATGTGTGGGCCATCCACCATAACGAACGCGATTTCCCTGAGCCGGATCGTTTCAATCCTTTACGTTACCTGCAGACTCCAGATGCTCGCCCATTCCCAGGTGAGAAAGGTTACATGACATTTGGTTGGGGACGAAGGTCATGCGCTGGCCAGGTAAGTGTTGCGCCTGATGGTGGGCAGATTGGTATGCTGACATGACGAAGTACCTTGCAGAGCAGGGCACGTATATTAGTGTTTGCCGGTTGATATGGGCATTCAAGGTTGAGCCTGCTACAGATGCAACAACCGGGCAGGCAATACCAGTCGATATATTTGATTACTCGTAAGCCTACGCCAGGAAATTTAAGGCAATCAGCTCATGATTAACAGCAACGGATCGAATTGGCGACCAAATCCTTTCAAAGTCGCATTTGTACCGCGTAGCCCAGAGATCAGAGAAACAGTGCTTCGAGAAGCAAAGAAGGCTCGCGAGGACCTCAGCAAATACGATGGTGATACCAAGTTCAGATTCAGCACGTACTACAATTAGATTCGAGTACTAGCGCGGTGCAAGACACTGCTCATTCAACACAATGTTTTTGTGATCTCAAACAGTATACCATGAGATTGGACCTGATCTGGTCTTCGAAAATAATGCGATCATGCACGCCAAGCATAATCCTAGATATGTGCAGTGCAGGCTGCTGCACATCACTACCGAACCTGGTAAGCGACAGTTATGTGCCTCAGATGCACGGTGCATTAGCGACTAATATGTATGTACTAGCCCGCTCGCTCGGAGCAAACTCCATGTATGTAAGCTCCAAACACACCTTACGTACACCGCCGTAAGTCACCACTGCGTTCTTAGTGATCCTACGGACGTCGGTCAAATCCTACCAGCCTAGCCGGGATATCATGCATGCTAGTCTGCGGCACAGTTTGGATGGTTGATTCTCGGTCTCGGCACTTGCACCACGTTATTGAGGCCTCTGCTGCTTGAAGCTCGTTCATCTTTCCTTTCTCTATTACCCACTGTATCTCAAGTTTGGATTTGTCGTTGTTCCGTCGTTTGCAGTATTTTTTCTGCTGTATCATTACATGATGGTTGCGCTCGGGGAAACCTCCCTCTGGGCGAATCGGAAATGCCTTGCAATGTGTGCCATTGTTTCAATTGCCAACATGCAGTATGGCATTGACACGGCCGCCGTGGGTGGACTGCAAGCCATGCCAGGCTTTCTGATGGTGTTCGGATTCGAAGACCCCACCAGCCCATTCGGATACGGTATTGATGTAAGTGAGGTTTATACTGCATGTGAGTAACCAACTCACAATACTTTCAGTCGACGGTTCAACAGCTCATGACTTCGTTGATGAGCCTTGGTAGCTTTGTATCCGCTATCTCGGCTGGTCTGTTCGCGACCTACTTTGGACGAAAGACCGGACTGTGGATCGCATGCTTCTTGAATGCCATCGCGGTAGCAGTACAGCTTGGATCAACCTCTGCCAGTGCACTTTACGTTGGACGTCTTATTCTAGGTCTTGCCAACGGATACTTCACCACATTTTCGACTGTGTATGCAACTGAAGCAGCCCCTGCTCATCTCCGAGGGTGCGTAAACTTGGTATGATCAATTTGTGCTCAGTATTGATATGATCTAGTGTTCTCGTTGGACTCTTCGCATACTACGTCAACTTTGGGTCAATCATAGGCTCGGTGATCGACAACTACACCAAGCACTACATGGACAAACGAAGCTACCGTATTCCGCTCGCATGTCTGTACATTGTTCCAGTTTTTCTCGCTATCGGACTTTTCTTTGTACCTGAGTCACCTCGTAAGTGCTGCTATCCTGCTATCAGTACATAGAAACTCGATTGACGTCCTCTAGGCTGGTTACTGCACCGCAATCAAAATCAAGAAGCTCGTGAGTCCTTGATGAGGCTACGACAGGATCACGGAGAAGAGTTCGAACTCGAGTGGTCTGAGATGGTTCGCGGCGTGGAAGAAGAAAGACGCCTCGCCAAATCGACGGCGTTCATGGACATGTTCCGTGGCAACGATCTTCGACGCACACTACTCTCTTACGGCATGATGGCTGCTCAGACAGCATCTGGTGTATGGTTCTTTATTGGTTACCAGACATACTTCTTCAGTGTCGCTGGCATTACCAAAGCGTTCGAGTACTCCATCATGAATGCTTGCATTGGTTGGATCGGAGTACACTGCGGTATCTATGCCATGAAGCGATGGGTCGGTCGGCGTTCCCTCATCATCTTCGGTGCTTTGACTTGTGGGTTTTGCGAACTTGCTTGCGGTATTGCTGCAAGTGTAAGCCCAAACTCGATCGCAACCGGCAATGTGCTCGTTGCTTTCACAGCACTGTTTATGTTTTTCTACGACGCATGCGTCGGTGTCGCCGCCTTTCCTCTGGCCAACGAGCTTGTGAGCTCACGATTGC
>JUDZ01008982.1:0-13884 GCA_000812845.1 Stagonosporopsis tanaceti | reverse complement strand
CATTGTCGATCTTATAGTTGTTCGCCTCTCTTTGACTGGCTGGGTATTTTGCCCACTGGCTGCGACTTATTACACCAACGCAATCGCAATTGGAAGACAACGACCTTACAGCAGCACAACTCACAACAACGCAATATGACAATAACGCCTTCTGACCACGAGGGATCCTGCCCCGCATGCGGACATGTTGCAAACTGTGCGATCGAATTTGCACCTTATTGGAAGACTTGGACCTACTGGGCGAGTGAGACAATGATTCAATTGTCCCATAGCCGCTGCTTCCAGAAGATACTGACCCAACCCCGTTTGAAGGATTATCTATCAACATGACCAACGGCAGGTACTGTGCTGCAAGGTTTAGCGGATTGTTATCAGATATGTACAATGCAGACTTCACTCGTCTGCACTTGCATTCCACTCGAGAGCACGCTTGCAGGCAGCTAGATGATGCGGTTGGACAACTGGACAACACAACATGCGAAGGTAAATTGGCGAAACGGGGAGCTGCTGCCACCTCTGAACACAGCACAGAGGTTGGAGCCGAGCCGTCACCGCCCGCCTTGCCGATTCTAGGAGTGTCAAAGGTGTTGTCGACACTAACTCACTGCGATGGCGGGACGCAGACACACAAACTTTACGGAAGAAGCTAGAGCTGAGATGGGTCGCATTTCATGGGAACCAACGAACAATATGAAGAGAACTACCTGGCAAGGATCGCGCATAGAAAGGCCACAGCATTAATCGCTGCACGGATATTATGAAGTCACTCGCAAGTAAATCGACTGGTCTTGCATTGGACTTGGATCTGCATTCCGATACAACAGCCGCACAGGAATGTTCCCATTGTCTTCAATCAACCAAACTCAAACTTCTTCATAGGTCTAATGGAGGATCCTCTGTTTCAAAAGGCAGCTCCGTAACACTGGGCTATTGTCCTTGAGTTCACAGGCGGACACACTTAGATGATCCCACTTGTCATTGACATCCTGGGTCGAAGAGCTCGCCATGTATGGGGGTGTCATTTCACGATACCACGTTACCTCTGGCACCCACCTGAATATTGCAGCCTGAGCTGAGGCTTCTGCGCGAAGTGTTTGATGGCTTCTCTATCACGTTTGTGTGCGATGCACATCTATTGCAACCGATGCCAAATCAATATGTGAACCCTACTGGAAAGCATATGGACACAGTATCAACGACATGGTTCGTCACTGAACTGTACACATACGCCTCGCACATTCTAGCCACCCCCTGGTTCTTGGTACCACGCTCCAGCCCTGACGAGGACTTTGCCAGCCCCACCTGGATTACACAGGTGCCGAAACCCGTTGGAAAGCTCGTTGGTCATAAGTTATTGTTCAAAAACGAATGCAAATTAGAGAGGTTCATCAACTTGGCAACGCTGGTCGATGCTCTCAAGCAAAGCAACTGCACAGTTGATATGCCATTAGGCGTCCGTGCCCCTCAGTCATTCGAGCTGATATAATCGATGGATCTCAACATGCATACACCCATCCGCGAGGCTGACCAAGACGAGGATCAAGGAGAAGCACACAGGTCCGACTTGGCGCCAAGCATTAACCAACAACAGTCTTGCATTGCAGCCTGTTACTGCACAAGTACCAACCTACATCCAACATATCAGCTTTGCGACCTGCGCATGCTGCGGCTTCTACCAACAAACCCTTCCCCAGAGTGTCTCTCCTTGATCAGCGTATCACGCGACAACTTGTACGACAAATGGGTTATACCCCACAATATAGATGACTCCAAGTGGTTCAAGACAACGCTGGTCCAACTCTACGAGACACTGAACGATCAAGTCTACGTCATGGACTTTGAGAGGCTGCCAAACACGGCGTCAGACCACGCAGCTCTACCAACGGAGGGCGCCATCTTCAACCTTGGGAGTGGACAGACGATCTGCAACTACATCAAGTATGACGGCTGCAAAAACATTGATGACATACTGGCCTAGATTGATACCAATTGTGTCATCAAGCACGCTGTTGAATGGGAGAAAGGCACCAAAGACCGCATTTGGACCACGATAACGACGGTCTATGGCAACAGCGGCTCACGCAGCGAGCTGCCATCGACGTTCGGACGCAAGTTAATCCAGAAAGGCTTCGACACAGACCAAGCAGTGGAGGCTACTTTTGGTAGCGTAATGTATAGAGAGTAGTGCATAGTAGCCAACACAAGCTTTAATTGTTCTCAGAGAGGGTCACTCAAAAGGAACGAACTCCTTCGCTCGCCCAAGAAGAAGCACCCAAGGGACACATTGCAGGAATGGCACAAGTGGAGTACTATGCTGAGCGAGGCGCACAGAAGGCAGTGATAAGTAAATGCGCGTGTATATAGTCTTTTCTATGACATATGATTGGGAAACAGTACTCTCGCGCCTCATATCCAAGTCTTCTCGACACGCCCTTGTAGTCTACAACATTTTCCCCGTCTCACCTCATAGGACTCCTGAACCCAATAGTCCCAAACATACCCCCCTTCTTTGGCGTCGTCATCGGCTCCGGTGTGTTCCTCCCCGTACCTGCGTGACTCAGCATCCCCGTCGCGCCCTGGACGAGACTGGCGCCCCCGCTCCCAGGAGCCTTGAACCTATATTGGCTACCTGTGGCGTAGATATCGTTGAGCATTTGTTCCAGCACGCCTGCGTCGACGAACTCCTCGTACTTGCGCCACAGTTTGAGCGCCGTGGTGGCGTCTTCGATCGAGTCGTGGGTGTCTTGCTGGATGCTCTCTTTGAGCACGCACCATGCGAGAAACTTGAGGTTGAGTTTACGTTTATACTCTGGAAGGAAGAAGAGGTTGCTCGTGTCCACGACTTGGTTTTTTGGAACGTGCATGTTGATTGTGCGGAAGTCGTTGGCTAAGCTGTGGCCGACAAAAACGCAGCCGAGGTTGAGGAGGAGCCAAAGCTTCTTGTAGGCGTGCTTTAGACTCACCAGCGCATGAGGTGAGGTCTCGCGGTTCAGATCACCAGGCGAGATGCCTGACCAAGCAGTCAAATGGTCCACAACAGGTTCGCTGACTGCTATGTAATCGTCGATGAAAGGTAGCCCAGCAAGCACCCCACTACCGCGACAGACAGATACACGGGCGAGACCCTTGCGATCAGGGCGGATGGTCTGTCGAGTCCCGTCTGCCTTCATCTCGATTTCCTCAGCTTGAAGACGAATGAACTCAGCATCAATAGCAACAGGATACCCCGGTTTAGGTGCTTCTTGCTGTGCTTCTAGAAGCTTGAACTGGGACTCGGGAGGAGTAGGGTTGGATGACCACCATCTGTATAGAATAGAGGTATCGAGATTGTCTTTCCAGGAGTCGTCAATCTTGTTTCTGGCTGCTTTTAGCTGGTAGGCGAGCACGGAAGGCAGCTTCCATCCGGGTTCAAAACGCAGAGCTTCTTCCTTGGGTATCGGTCTGACCAAGAAGTCGTTGAACAGGTGCCACTTATCTTCTGTTGTTGCTTCTCTTGATGAAGGGGCAGTGTTGATGGTAGCCACGAGATGGGGCTTTTGATGCTCTCCGCTGTTGATGTCGGCAACGATGCCTATCAACTCGAACACCATAATGTCGAACACTCCCCGTTGTAGATGTAACTTCAAATCTTGACCCTCAAAGCAATAGAACTGACCTTGGTCTACTATGATCCCAATTTCTTGAGGTAGCCAGTTTGGTATGGACCACAGCAACTTTGCTTCGTGACTCTGGATCGCTGCATTGAGCATGAGCACGCCAGGGATACTTTGGATGCTCTTCCTCTGCACCATTTGTTGATACCGGTTACACTTGGTACACCATCCTCGTGTCTGGTCCTGACGCTCAACGCTAGCTTTGAGGATCTGAGAGAAGGTCGGGCGTGGTATCCTGGTGTTCTTCATCACGTGCTTCGCCGGGTAGACAAGCTCATTGACAAAATTCTTACCACCGCGGGCAGTTTCGTTTGCGCACTGCGCACATCGCATGCTAGCCCTCGCTTGAGTCTCCAATATGTGGTCCATTGGCGACGGTCCTGGGTTACTGGGTAGCATCTGCCGTACCTCGTCTGACATCTTGTCCAACAAGAAGCGGTTGAGGTTCTGCACCATGCTCGTAAGAGCGACATTGGGAGCAAACTCTTCTAACAGGTTGAGCGATGCGGCATTTGAGAGGCTGCTGAACGTCTTTAGGAAATTCGAGGCTTGACAGTTCAGCCCTGACGCTTTTTCGAGCATGTCTGTCAAAAATCCCAGCTCGCACAGAATGCAGGACTCGAAAAGGCACGCGGATGCTGTATGTTGCAATGCAATGTTCCGTATCAGTGGCGTAAAGCGGAACAGCTGCAACAGTGAGTTGGCATATGAATTGGCAATGTGAGTCTCCAGTCCAGAGTATGGCGTTTGATTGTAGTAACTGCAGGCCAATCAGCATCAGGCAACGAATTCGGACAAGGGCTGTGCATACGCAAAATCGAAGTCGTCGACACCGAACTTGCTGTACTTGATCTCCACATTGCCGTACATAGACGGCACTTCCTTTCGCGTGACATCTTCCAGATGCAGGTCCGTCAGCGACTCCATCGTCTCGGCTGTCTTCCCGTCGAAATCGCTGCTGTACGATTGTACTGCACGAGATTGTTCGCTCAAGAATTTTGGCGCTGACAACGATTCTGTGACGCGATCTGACTGTCGTCTGGACTCGGCTTGATTTCTCCGCTTCGTGCGGGGATTCTTTGCGAAGAAGCCCATCTCGGTTCGTGTCATACCGCTCAGAATAGATGCATCGATTTTCGGTGACGGAGATCCGACTTCGTACACCATGTGACTTGGCCAGCCAGACAAGAGATTCTCTTTATAATATGGCATGCCGACTGTGTTAAGAGGTCTTCATAATGTGAGTAAAGCACCAGCGGAACAGAGCAGGGCAGAGGCTTACGTTTCTAGTGACCAATCCATAGTTGGCGGTGGTATATGGTGATCAGCAAATTCTGTAGGATTGCTGTATTCTGGAAAGTGCACTTTTGAGGGCGATCCCCATAAGTGAACTTGACCATTACTATCAGAGAGAGCAAAGGCTTCACCCGAGGGCGCCATCTCAAAGCCATGTAGGTACGAATCGTAAAGATTGATCTGCCGGAGATTCGCCGCGTCTGGGTTCATGAGATCAATGACCTGCAGCTGTCCATTGTGCGACGCGATTATGGCCGTAGTCGACATACGAGGATGCATTCGAACGAAAGCTGCGCCAGTGTGGAACGGTATGGGCGGCAGTTGCTTCAATGTCTTCAGCGAGAAGACATGTGTGAATGGATCGAGCATGTACGCGTTCTGCTGCCGAGGCGACCAACCACACGTCGCCAGGAAGTCGCCCTTAGCATCCATGTCACTGATGCTACCAGTGTGTCCTTCGAAGGCTTTGATGTTCGAGAGCGAGTTCGAGTCCAGGACATGGATGCCACCATTCTTAGTAGCTGCGCATATGTACTGTCCAGCACGCTTCATGATCGTGTACTGAGCTTCGGCGGGAAGCTGTGTAGAGTCAGCATGTGCACCTGCTCGTGCCACTGCCTGCACTTACTGTCTCGATGACAGCCCCCTTCTCTACGTCCACCTTGAACATTCGGTCCTGGCATCCTGCGACAAGGATCTCCCGTGTGCCTTTGGACGTAAAGTTCATACATCTGAGGTCCTTGAAGTCGGTGCTCCTATCACCCGCACATCAGCATATGTCAAACCTCCGACAGTCATATGGCGAGCCCAAACTTACGTCAGGTGCCATTGTGTTATACCGCGGCGGTGGGCATAGTGTACGCTTTGTTTCGAGATGGAAAGAACGCCCTTTTCGGTAAAGAGGAATTGCTTGACCGGGCCCTCCGAGGCACCGTGACCGCGAAAGGAGGTATAACGCTCGAGGGTCGCGCCGTAGAAGGAAGTGATGCGCCCCTGTATAGGTGTAAGCTGGCTTGCGTGGCAGGGGTGAGTGCAGCTTGGATGCTCACGAGGCTGTTGCCGGTCCATAGCAACTCTTGGGACGTGTCAAAGGCAAAAGTTGCTACAGGCGTGGGAGGGTGGTGCGGTCCTGGAGGAGGCAGCTGCACGAATGCAAGCTATAGGCCCATCAGCTTCAGTCGGCGGCGCGATGCATCGCAGCTTGTCCGAGGCGCATGCGGCATTGGCGGGGCATACCTCGTCCCAGTCCGCCTCCATTCTGACAGCACGTTCGCCGGTATTATGTGCCTGTGACGCGGCGTTCCCATGCTCCAGACGTCCGCATCGTTCCCCAGGAAGCGAGTCGCGAGTCGTAAGTGAGGGTTGAAGCTACGCGGCGCGTGAGGCATGAATGGGACCTGCCCCACCCTAACAAAGGCTAGCTCGGCGCGCTCGGGAGGTGGGTCGGTATTGTAACACCTGCGCAAAGCAGTATCATGATCTGAGGAAGTGACGATTCGCGAAAGCAAGCTTGTTTTGCATTGAACATTTCAGTAGCTACTGATGTGCACCAGAACTTTTTTCGTACCACGTCCGCCATACCGATGCTCTCAAAGCAGCAGCCCTAACACACTTCAATGTGTTTGTTCCGGGCCGTGACCCCTCTATGGAGGTACTGAATCGCAGCGTGAAAGATGTGTTGGGTATCAAACGCCTGTTGCGCGAACCACGCTTAGTTTCGGGCGCTCATAAGAGGAGTTCAAGAGCCCAATAGTCGTACCGAATAATTGTGAAAACCTGAACGCCGCCGGCCCATCCTGGGCGCTTAAAGTGTGTGTTTGAATGCCGACCTGTACAAGGTTAGTCTTGTGTATACAACATTGTCATGTTGATCATGTTCAGAGCCACCCATGCTCCAGCAAAACAAACGTTAGCTGGTGGCTTGTGAGTATGCGCAATGAGCTAGGTATCAACACTGACTAGCTAGGAATAATACAAACCTCTAGAAAGCCAGCTGCTAGCGCCGATGCGCTCAGAACTTTGCTTCATCGTCCTCGTCAGCATCTTTCTTGTGATCATAGCGTTGGCGTTTGTGGGTTTCGGTCATGCCCTTGCCAGAGCCAGTAAAACCGACTCTACTGCCAAAAGCGGTACTCGTTCTGAACATGGACTCCTTCTTTGCGATTTTCTTTCCGACACCCTTACTCTGAAAGTCTTTCCAGTTACCAACGCTCTTTTTCAACTGGCCCTTATTCGGTACCCGGTTGACTCGCTTGGGTTCGTCGAGGGTCGCGCCAGTCTTTGCAGCTTGAGCGTTCGGGTTGACACTGGCAGGCCCTGAGATGACGTGCGGAGTCGAGGAGGTCGGGGTTGCGGGTGAAGGCGCTGCGGCAGGCTCGGGCTCGCGCTTCCTCTTGCTTGGGAGTGGCCGCACTCGGTTGCCATCGACAGTCAAAGTGTCGTCGTACTCGAGGAAGCGCACGAGGTACTTTGGCGCAGAAGCAGACCCAAGCTTGCTCTGGATCTTTGCCTTGTACCATGACCTGTCTGTCCATTGTGCCTCACACATGTCGCCAGTATTGAAGACTACCGGCTTCTCCGGTTCCTGCTTCTCCATAGCCTTCCTAAGCAGAGGATGCTTCTCGGGATCGAATTTTGGTGTCACAGGCGCAGGCGCTTGGGGAAGCTGGGACTCGAGAGGTTCAAGCTGGGTTCTGAATCCTGCAATGGCGGCATCGTGAGCTGCCACGGCTTGCTCTGCCTCTGTCTTCATGCCCTCCCACTGCTCGCGGTCTTCGCCAGGCTCCATACCAGCCAGCTCGGCATCGATTCCAGCAATCTGCAGACGTGTTAGTCGACTAGCTATACTAGCTATGATGTTTGCCTACGGTGGTGGCCCATTCATCACGCTTTTTCTCCTCATTTTGGATATCGCGCTTGATGTACCAGATCTGGTCCTTGATCGCCTTGATATCTGCCATTTTGCTGCGTGTGATCTGGGGTCGACCGATCGCAGGCGTGGCGTATCTGGGTTATTTGTTTGGACAGTCGCGTTGTGAGCAGGCGCGGCGAACTTGAGCCTCAGAGAGGCAGCCACGGGCTTGGCACTGTCTCCACTTTCAAGACCCTCTGTTCAGCCCTACAAGCACAGAGGGCATGCAGCCAACGCGGGGAACGCTGGCGAAAGTCTGGAGTACTCGCACACGGAACATGATTTGGTCCGCGGGCGAGATGGTGCTGTGTATTGTGCAACCTCAGCCATGCTGACCTGCTTCCCATCATTGAGTGTCGCGGCCGTCGTGGAGCCCCTCACCTCACTAAGCCGTCAATGCATCACGAGCTCGGACCGGACCTCGAGCATCCTCACCGCAAAGAGGCCAGCAGCCGCACGCTCTGACTCAAATCCAGTAACGTCATGCCGCCGATGAGCGCATTCAAAGCATTCAGTGGAGCAATGCATGCAGTGGTCTTCTTCCGTGTCAGGAACACGCGCGGCGATCAACTCCTGCTCTTCGATAGCGTTCTCGAAACCCGAAACCCCACCGGGGCAGAAGCCGCAGATGATTGATAAGCGATCAACCCGTGAGTCTTTGACCTTTCGCTGCGCCCGTTCTCCTCTGCGCCTACCAGTCACATTCGCCCGTGCAGCCAATCAGTGAGCCCCGCGCCATTCTGCCGACGCCCTCCGTCGCTCCTCGACTGCGCAATCCTTGCTCCGTGAAGTCGCCCGTTTCATCTGACAGGGTTCACCAGTAGACTAGGCCTTGAAGGCAGCGAGGCTACGTACAGGCGAATTTGCTGGTCGCTTCTCCTCCGTCTTCTCGACACCTTGCAACCTGATCAGTCCACCTGCTAGACTGCGCATCCCCTTCGATCCCATTGAGTGTGCTGCGCGCGCCAAACGCTCTCGCTCAGCCCTTTAGCACGCTTATACCCACCACCGCTGTTGAGCCCGCTTCCGCTCTGCTCCGCGCTGCGATCTGCCGGCCACTACTGTCTCGCAGCAGCCCTTTGCGTCATACATACAGATATCTCGACTCGCCGAGTGCTCGCAATCCTCTCAGGCATTATTCCAGCGGGTGGCGAAAAAGCTGCCCCAGAATAGCACAACTGCCCGCCTCCACGCACGACCCACGCTTGTGAAAGGACTCAGCTCCCCCAGAACCTCCACACCCCGCACCAATCGTCACCATGTCTGGCGCTGGCAACGACTTCCAGAACGGCGCGCCGTTCTACCTCGATGCGACGCAGCAGGACTTGCTCCTCGCCGCTCTCGCATCCAACAACCAGAACCCCAATGACCTGTTTTCCGACATGAACGGGTTGGATGTAAAACAAGCATTTGGCAACGATCAGTTCCAGTACCCGGTTGCCAACCTGGACCCTACTACGTTCTTTTCGCCACAACAGAGCACTCCCGCCAATGCCTTCAGCACCATGGGTATGGACGAGAGTCCGTTCGTCGACTATCTCGACGGCGACACATCCCTCAACTTTGACGGTGAAGGCAGCGAAGGCCGCATGATTGGCTCCCTTCCTGGTGATTCACCCGAAGGAGACTCGAACGAGAAGCGCAAAAGCCCGGATGATGATGGCGAAGACGACGATGATGATGAAGGAGGCGGTAAGCGCCGAGAAGGTGAAGACAAGCAAGCGAAGAAGCCTGGCCGTAAACCACTAACCTCCGAGCCTACCACAGTACGTTCGCCCAGCAGTATCTGGAGATGGCGACTGACATCAATTTAGAAGCGTAAGGCCCAGAACAGAGCCGCTCAGCGAGCCTTTAGGGAGAGAAAAGAAAAGCATCTGAAGGACCTGGAGACCAAGGTCCAGGAACTTGAAAAGGCGTCAGATGCTGCCAATCACGAAAACGGCCTTCTCCGTGGTCAAGTCCAACGACTGCAGATGGAGTTGCGTGAATATCGCAAGCGGCTTTCTCTCAACAGTGCCGGCGTCAACCGCGCCGCACCTGCGGGAGGATTTAGTTCGATGCTGAACAACACCAACAGCAATTTCCAGTTCGAATTCCCTCGGTTTGGAGGACTTCCTGGAAGCCAGCTTCTAGAGAACGGTCCTTTGTCTAAGCCAAAGTCGGCCTCCATGTCTACAACTCGACCAGCAATTCAGACTTTTAGCCCAGCAAACACAGCTAATGGGTCGCTCGTCCAGTCACCAGTGGCCGGTGTCAGCCCTAGTACCAATGCTTCTCGTTCAGGCAGCACTGCTAGCCCACACAGCACGAGCGGCACCGCTTCTCAAAAGCCTCACCGCAGCAACACAGACAGCTCTGTTGCATCGCAGTCACGCGTATTCCAGTTCAACAGTGGCTCGTCTACACATTCAGACTCTCCCTCCACTTCTTCCACCTCGCCTACCAATCTAGATTCGTCGTGCGGCACTTCGCCGGAGCCCGGTCACAATTCGCCCGGCCAGAAGGATACGATTGCGGACGGATATGTGTGTCATGGCAACTCGGAAGGTGAGGTCTCCTTCTGCGAAAAGCTCAATATGGCCTGCGGCAACCCACGCAATCCCATTCCTCGTGCCAAATCAGTGTCCAAATCTGACGACAAGTCCTCTCCTGCAGTCACACAAGCCAAATCACCTGGCCCCGATCTCAACAGCATCGACTTTTTTGCCAACCAGAATGGTGGTGCGTTCGAACCGAATCTCTTCGGAGAGTACCGCGACACGAATACTGCCATCATGGGTACCGACGGCGACTTCAACAGCGGCTTCTTCAACGATGCTTTCCTCAACACTGGCTACAGCAGTCCCTTCCATTTCGGTGACACACCTGCTGTGCAGAAGCCGAACCCTCTCGAGCAGATTGAGCGCATACAAGACGGCGAGGAGGAGGTTGTTCCCGGCGAGGACATCGATCAGATGCTCAACTGTCATAAGATCTGGTCAGTAATATCAAAGCTCGGCGATGGTCTAAACCTACTAACGATGAGCAGGGACAAGCTTTCAAGCCGTCACGACTTCAAGGACGGCACGATTGACATTGACAATCTGTGCTCAGAGCTTCGTGCCAAAGCACGCTGCTCAGAGAGCGGTGTTGTTGTGGATCACAAGGACGTTGAAGAGGCTCTCAAGCGTCTGCCAAAAGATCAACAGCAGAAGACGTGGGCGTAGCCAACGACATGATTTTTTTCTTTCGATACACCAGCTTTGGGTTTGGGCGATACCAGTCATTCGTTGAGCTTTTAAACTTTGTGACGATACGATGAGATTCCTCCTATCGGGGACACAGGCGTTGACGGAGCAGCGAGAATGAGCACTCAAAAAGGATCAATCCTTGAGGAGCATTATGGAGGCGATGATTAGGCGTTTAGCTGGGCTCTACTGAGCTTATTTAGTCCGTAGTCTAACTGCAATTCCAAACGAGCTTTGAATATATCTTATTGCTACTTTAATAGTCTCGTGTTTACTTCTCGTACTATCAACCTCACCGCGAGGAGCAACAGACGCACCCGCTGTCTTCCCACGTTGAGGGGCCACATGGCAAGAACCACGATGGCGGTCCTCTTGTACCCTCCAACAGCTCCCTTTCGCAACATAGCTGTCACACTGAACACAATGAATGAATGCCTTCTTCGTTACGCGATGGGTGCCCTTGCATCAGCCGCACGGCTTTACGGCATGGTTGATATTTAGGCCCCCACCCAAGACGATCCTCTAGCAGCGGCCTCGCGAATTAGAGCCGCGAAACTTCCTAGCTCCCGCAATCAACCATGCCGCGACTGCGTCAGGAAACAGGCTTGCGTACTGCGCCATATGTAATTCTTTCGCACGCGTCTTAACATGCGCATCTTTCCCACTCTCGCAATTGCCAACCTGGAGAACGGTCCTTCCACGAACTCTGCGATATCGTGACGTAATTGATCCAATGGTGGGAAATCGCGCCTCTTCAACATGCTGCGCTTCCTTCGCAGCCCGAACCCATTTATGAACGGACACGCCATCGGCCGTCCTCTCAGCTCCCCTGCGAGCCCCCGACGGTGGCTGCGCCTCCTATTGGCGGTCGCCGTCATAGGCATCGGCGTCAATCTCCTATTCTTCTTCGACTCGACGATCGTCGAAAAACTTCCGAGCCAGATCTTGGGCAACGAAGCGTTCCATCCCGAGCCTTTCGCGCCAGCACCACACGGCCTGGAATCACACAATGGCGACAATGGGCAGGATTATTGGCTGTGGGACACTAAGTCGCAGTATTACAAGAAGGAGAACATCGACTGGAATGTAGGAATCATGGACGAGTGCTTCCTGTTCCCCAAGCACCTTACAAAGAAGAAGGTGCAGGTCGTTATCAAGACTGGTGTAGCGGACCATCCTGCGCGAACGGACGCAATGGTAAACACAGTCATCAAGTGTATACGGAATGTCCTGGTCGTCTCAGACGAAGATCACAAATACGGTCCGTTCAATGCCCATGATGTACTGGCCAATCTCCCAGCAAAGAAGTACATGACGGAAGAGGACTACCGCATCTACGAGACACAGAAGAACGCGACCCGCGACGGCAAAGAGCTGCACCAGGGTCATGAGGGATGGAAGATTGACAAGTACAAGTTTTTGCCACAGGTGGAGAAAGCAATCGAGCACAACAACAAGGCCGATTGGTACGTTTTCTTGGAGTCAGACACGTACCTCTTCTGGGACAACGTCTTCCGCCTTCTCGATAACTTCGACCCTTCAGTGCCGTACTATTTCGGCTCGCCTTCGCCGGGACGAAAGTATCGTCCAACCCCGGATTCTAAGGAAGAGAAACAGAACTGGTTCGCGTACGGTGGCGCCGGCTACATTCTCTCTACGGCTGCTGCGCACCGACTGGTCGACCGCCCGCGCAACGCTCTGGGCGTCAAGGGTTCGCGGTTCACAACCGAATACCAGGAAGACATCAGGAACGATTGCTGCGGTGGTTCAGTCCTGGGATACGCGCTTCACGACAAAGCCTCCGTGGAGATCAGCGGTCTTTGGCCTATGTTCAACCCACACAGACTCGAGGACGTGCCGTTCGGCAAGGACTACTGGTGCGAGCCTGTCATCAGTCTACACCAGACCGGTCCACAACCTATGAAAGACCTCTGGATTTGGGACAATGACCAACACCAAAAGCATGGACGCCCCTTGCTGTACAAGGATCTGTTATTCGGGTTTCATTCCAACCTTTCTCAACGTCATGATTGGGATGCAGCGTTTGATGCAGGCTTTCAGCTTGAGGATAACTCCACAGTACACACAAGCCTTGAGGCATGTGAAGCAGGCTGCTTTGCACATGGAGAGTGTTGGCAGTACACCTGGCATGGAGCACATTGCTACTACTCCAAAGCGCTATACATTGGCCAGTTCAAAGAACCTGATGGCTATCACGAGGAGGAGCATCGCAAGTACATCAGCGGCTGGGATATCAACAAGATACAAACGTTGGATCTGCAGAACACATGTGAGGACGGCCCACATTGGGTGAAACCGAGTGTGAAGAGGAAGTACTGAGCGGCGACAACCAAGATGAGGTTATACAGCAAAGGGACATGCGGCAAGTGTATCGGTTTTCATTTGACTGTCTAGTTTCAGGTTGCACGGCCCGAGCCTATAGACACCCACGCGTGACTCGGATTCTGGGGAAACTGGGGCTACTTCCAGGTGGCAAACACCATGTTTGCCGTGTACTTCGGAGGCACCGTGTCGATCGCAGAGACAGGGACCTTGACAGCGGTCACATCATCCAACTCGGCAGATGCTGCCGAGCAGCCACATGGCAGTAGCATCTCAGGCATTCAACAATCAATCAGAGATCCTGGTTCTCACCGGAAATAGTGGCATTGCATTAGCAGTAAACTTACTTTTGGCGCGTCCTGTGCAGCATGTCAGTCTTTTGCCGCACACATCAGAGGCCGTGTCAGATAAACGTTCTCAGCACCGCCTTTTTTTTTAAAAAAAAAAAAAAAAA
>JUDZ01008981.1:0-13881 GCA_000812845.1 Stagonosporopsis tanaceti | reverse complement strand
GGGTGACTCCGATCGTTGGGTGCACAGACACGTTACTGTTGACTAAAGTATCCGTCAACCACTGGGAATATAACGTTCATCGCTCACCTGAGCGCCTCATCTCCAAACTCTTCCTGATACTGATAGACTGGCTGTTCATAATAATGGTAGGCGCTTGCTAGACTATCGCCAAGTTGGTATCCCGGTTTACTGAAGTAGTTTGTCATCCGTCCCATTGAAAAAGGTGCCGTGCCAAAGTTGCCAAATACTGGTGTTCGAACATCCTGCGCAACAGCGCTATAGCTGTGGTTACACCAGTTTGAAGCACTGATCGTATCGACACGCAGTGTAGCACGAGGTGAAGGAGATATTGGGTCTGTTTGTACGCTTGCGTTGGAGTACATGGGCCTTGATGCTTGTGGCAGCAGCGGATCGTGGCACCCACATGTACAAGTTTCGGGCTTGTTCGTTTTTGTTGGGGAGTTACGCTCCGTGTCTTCTTCAGGTATGGCAGAGATACCAGATCGAGCTTGGTCCTTGCTGAATGTTTGTGATTGAACAGATGAAGCCTCGTTGGTCTGTAGCGAGACCGCTGTATTTGCTGTGTTAGGTGGCAGGGTAATACCTGCGGTGTGAGTTTGAACAGTGCTGCTGTCAGATCCAGATGGTACAGAGCTCGAGCTGGAACTCGACAGTGAGAAGAGGGAAGACTGTGCAGCTGAGGCTGACTCTTGTGTTTGTAGGCGTGGCTGTGGCTGCGATTGCGACTGCGATTCGCTGAGCGAGGAAGTGGATACCTCTGACCCTGCGGTCGAATATGAAAGGCTCGGCGGTCGAGATGCTCGTTGCGACGATATAGACGAAGTGCGTCTGTTCACCGCTGGTGTGTCGCTTGTCGCGTTGTCAAATCGCATACTCGTTTGAGATAATGGTCGCAGAAAGGAGACCGTTCTTGATCTTCGCAGAGCTTGTCTATCGCCTTTCTCCTTCTCTTCTTCCTCAGTCGATCTTTTAACTTCTGGTTCTTTGAACTCAAGTTTGCCGTTTCTGTCGGACGCGAAGTATTCTTCGCCGCGACCAAAGACAACCTGAAGTGAGGCCCAGTCTCGTATTGTGCCATCTGTTGGATTCAGCCATTCACTCAAGGCTGCTGGCAGGTCGTAGCCATCTGTGATGGATCAGTATCAACGAAAAATTGCTCGTGTGTTGTGACGCTACCTTGTCTAAATTCGCCACCTTTCGTTTTCCAACATAAGTAGTATCTTTCGAAGGCCCCAAAAGCACAAACAATCAAGTCGTCGAGACTCTCAGGATCTTCTGGATTCTCGGGTATCTCGCCCAGTCTCGCATACAGTCGTGTCGATGCGTCCATTATATATATGATTATTTGGTATCCACTTAGAACCTCAGGTTTTGT
The DNA here is from genome assembly GCA_000812845.1 of Stagonosporopsis tanaceti. Lineage (NCBI taxonomy): Eukaryota > Fungi > Ascomycota > Dothideomycetes > Pleosporales > Didymellaceae > Stagonosporopsis > Stagonosporopsis tanaceti. Next base: position 12,485 of record JUDZ01008981.1, on the reverse strand, counting down.
GATGCGCAATGAATTTACAGTAAAGCACCGAGGCCAAGGATGCGCCGCAAATCTGCGCTCACGAAAATTTGTCGATGTCTGCAGACGTCACGCGCGGCGAGCACTTCATCTAAACATGAAGTGGAACATTCGTTAGCAGGCCCACAATTCTGAACCTTGGTGATCTCCCATATACATGGCTCCACAGCCTTGTATCTCACTTGTCAAACGGATGCTGAACCAGCGTGGACACAGTTAGCTGACATGTCGAACTCGCGACATGTTGCAAGTTCTCGACACAGAGTTGAAGCATTGATGGTGGGGCTCGCAGCTGCCGGTGGCTTGAGTTTCATGTGAGTGCTGGCATGTGCTAGTTCGAGAGCAGGTCTGGGTCAATGGGCCGGTTGGGATTAGCTGTCGATTCCAACTGTAGACCATTGGTGATAACAAAACAACAGTTCGGTAAAAACAATGGAGGCATGCCTGCCGAGTTTCAACCTTCAGGTGGATGTCCCATGTGTTGATATGTCGCGATTACATCTTACTATATACGAGCCGTAGATTACTTGATTACCCGCCTGCTATCACCTCTCTACTCTCTCCTTCTTGGTAGCCGTTTTCCTGATGCGGGTGTCTTCCGATCTGATTTTGGTATCTCAGGCAGTTCTTCTTGTCTTACCAGATCATCGAGATCCCTCAGAAATGTAGAAGTAGTTTTCCTGCCGCTTTGGGTCCTGTTGATAGCTCTGTCGCTTTCTGTCTGTACAGATGGAGTTTTATTCGTTTTTGATTTCGCTTGTTGGATCTTACCACTCGATATTGTATTTGTGAGCGACTTTATTGCAGGTGTTCTCGGTGATACACGTTTGACTGGTCGTCGAATTGCGAATGTTCTTGAACCGCGTTTCCGCTGCAAAGCAGAGCTCGATTGGCTTTCCCGCTTGCTGTCGTTAGAAACCGATGCAGCAAACACAGCAGGATCAACATATTGTTCATCCGTCTGCGTTGGCGACGACTTGAGAGTTGTAGAACCTGTTTCTTGAAGGTCTTGCACTTGAGTTTCTTGTGAGCGCGTCGTCGGCACCGGGGGCGCTATAGGCTTTTGATAGAACGCTCGCTGGGACACACTCGACTGGGGCCTGATCTCTCGACTCAACCTTTGATCTTCTTCAGAATAGACTGATGCAGAGTCAGCCAAGCTGCTGGCACTCGACAATCGCTGTCTGACTGAAATTCTTCTGTTCGGCACGTCGTCTTGTTGAGCGGCTGCCAACGCCTCGAACATTTGCGCTTGAGCAATAGCCTTACTGCCGCTGTTCCGATTGAGCTTCGGTATGATTCGGTCTTGCTCTAGTGGAGTGCTTCCCTTGAACATTGCCGATGGTGACCTTAATATTTGTTGTGGAGGTATGCCTAATTGCTGTTGTGGAGGTGTGCTTTTTGTAGGTGCGGCAGCTTGCGCTTCTAATGCTAAGAGATCGTCTAATGCATCGACTGCGCCTTTCCTAGAGCGCTCTGAAGTAGACAGTACGGCTGGGCCACTCGCAGTTGAATACGCTGGTGGTGGTGTTGTCGGCATGACTGGTTCCTTAAATATTGTCCCTAATTGCGGCGGCGGCGGAGATAGTGCTCCAGGTCGTTGTGCCATCGCACCTGGCTGCAATGGCTGATCGACAGGCGCATCTTCTTTGGTATCTACCGCTCTCGAGGTCGTTTGGTCTTGCTGCTGCGCCTCCTTGTCTTTTGCAAACTTCTTTTCCTTTCTGCTTAATTCGACATCGAGCACTCTGACGCCTGGTGCAACTTTCTGTTTGAGTCCATCGTCGTCGTTGTCGAAATACAAGCTCCAGTAACCCTCATATTCCTCAACAGCACACCATCCCTCCCAGCCGTCGAATGTTAGGCGGCGATCTTGCCGGGTGCAGTCGAATGGTCCCGTGAGATTGGGTTGCGCAACAGCCCGCACACCATACTTTACTTCGTACGTTTCTCTGTCGATGTACACCCAGTTCATTATGGGCGCAACATCTGTAATAGTCGTGACGAGTCCCTCATATTTTGTATCTGGGTAAGGCAGATAGTAGCCAGCGTACATGTGACCGGGTGGTTCGCTATCTTCGGAAGTTGTTGCGATCCAGAGCTTTCCATTACGAAGCACGATGGGACGCCCGTTGATCTCTCGACTCCTCGGTGACGGTTTGACACAGGTCGCAATAAGATTACACCGGCGCGCGCGATGCTCTTCCTTTTTGTCCTTCGACTGGCCCTGACGTATTGCTTCCTGGCTACCGAGAAGACCAGGAGCAGTGATTGCTGCAATCAAGATTCCAAGCACCATGATTTTCGAAGCCTTAGGTAGGTATCAATACGTTGCCGTGATTGTACCGTGTGTCGTCTCAGAGCAGAAGGGCTGATTGCACAAGTGAGTAACAGGTTCAATGGTGATGACATTATGAGGCATTCAGACGATACGCACGAGGCTCCAAGGTTTGTGGCGTTTTTGATGCGCCGCAGGTCCAGGCTTTGCGTGGGACACATCACCAACCGCCGTTTGACTGATTAAGAATCTGGCACAAGAATCGCCCACGACAGAAAGCTTACGGCGTGCAGGCGGGCCGTCTCCAGTCAAGCGCAATGGACTTTTCATCCTCGCCACGCCAGCCTGAATGGATAGCGTGATGTTTGCGAGGCCGCTAAACGAGGGTGGCAATGTGAGACGTTGGTTGTGGTCTATACACTCCTCCCTGTTTCAGCTCCAAGTGGCAAGTGTCGCGACAACTATAAGCCAATGTAGGCTGCCTGACTAGACACAAGGATGTGATCATTGGAGTCCACTGCGAGTGATTAACAAATGTTCCTTGATAAAGCATGGTTCGAGTGTCGAACCATCACAAATCCTGCGAATCTGGTGTGGCACAAGAACCGTTTCGAGTGGTGGAGAGAATATGTCGACCACCGCGGCTGCGTTTCGGATTGCCATAGAGATACCTGAACATTGTAAGATACTTAAGGCAAACAAGACGGAAGGAAAATAACTATAGCAATTGGTGTCCTCTTCATTACTTACCATACCAACTGACCCCGAACTATAGCCTGGCGCCCTTGACGAAGGATACGAATAATATTTAATCAACAACTCCACCGCAGTCAAACATCCACACCATGTCTTCCTTGTATGTTTCCGAGAGTCCCTAGATCAACTGTTGGTGCTGACCAGTCTGCAGCGAAACTACACGTCCCGCAGGATACTTGTCAGACACAGGCAGTGAAGGTCAGGCTTCTGGCGGCCGCAAGATCTCGAGCAACATTGGGCCTGTACCTTCCTCTTCCAACCTCAATCGGCCAGCGGGCAACATCATTAAAGGTCCTGTGGACGATAACGGGAAGCCAAAGGACCCAGTTTTGCTGCTTGGAATCAAGCTGGATCTTGAAGCAGAAATACATCTGACGGCTCGGATCCGTGGAGACATAACAATTGGGTTGTACTAAGCGTTACACGTCCGTCTGCCCAAAGAATCTTTTCATTTCATCAGCGAAAGGTCTGCAATAGCGGGAGCCAATAGCGGCAGGGCATGCGTCTTCACAAATCATATTTTCGTCTCAACCACAGCGAACTTCTTGCAAACCGTGAAGAACTGGTCTTGCACTGAGAAAACACGAAATCGAGGTAAGACGGGAGTCAAGTGTCTCTCAAATACGACTTAGGCGAGCACTGTGATTGCAATTAGCACTGGTTCTATTCGATGATAAGGTGCAGATGCAGCGGAGGGAGGTGTTCAGACACTTGCCCTGTCACAGGCAGTTATCACCATTGCCGTAGCTCGGTAGACCGTCGTGATAAATAAATGTTCATCTTGCAAAGGAAAAGAGTGAAAGAAGGATGTAACGTACCTTGAAGCCACGTTCATACTTGTATGAATATGTCTGCGCGGCCGGTTAGCCAGCGCCTCATTGACAATATTCGAAGAGAGATGTTGTGATAGCGAATCAGACGTGACAGTCTCGTCTTTGCCGAAGCTTGGACATATGCTTGTCTTGTGTTTGCGTCGTATCATCATGTGTCAAGGAAGGCAGTGCGGAGTTGGGCGTACCAGAAGATCGAGGCTGCAACGCTCTGGGGAAAAGTTAGCGATGATCCTCATGCATAGATCAAGCCAGTGTCATTGTGAAGTTTGGATCAGAAAGGCATGAATGGATATTTGAAATGAAGTCGTCACCGGGCGAACCCGTCAGACTCGTCATCTATACGTCGCATCATCTCCATGAAAGAAAGAGTGGTTTGACTTACGCTGTGTTGGTTACGAGAGACATACTCAATGTCGACCAGCACGGTCTAATGTGACAAGTCAGCCAGGCCCTTGTCGTGCGTGTTCGAGAGCGCAGATTGAATGTGCGAGATCAGTCGGCGAGGTTTTCTAGGCCTGCCACAATAGAGCGTATCCTTCAAGAATTGTCGGTGCCCAGTGCAGATACATCATATGGAGTTTCCAATCTGCTTGCAGGAGAGGCTTATCGTACCGACAGTATAATGAGATAACTAAAGATGTCTTGTTAGCCGGATGTAACGAGGCATCTTAGGAAAACGAGTAGAATGCATCGATATCAGAAACAGCCTTTTTTATCTGCATCGGTCGAAACCTGAGCCGGTAATTTCCAGCGTGCAAAGCACAAACTGATCATCATTGGATGTGTGGGGCGTGGGTAGACCTGTTCGCATACCTGATATACAGCAGCTGATGACGAGCCGTTCAGCATTTCCCAACTAATTTCACAATCGTCATGGCGATTTCTATGTCTAACGACGATCGTCAGCGACTGCATCAACACACATGGTTGTGTAACAGGTAGAGTAGTGAAGTCACTTTCAGACTGACGTGCAAAAGTATGAGTTTCATTCCCCGAAAGGTCAAAGACTCTAGTTTGAAATTGGCTTTGTGTATCATCCTGTGGACTGGAGTTGGTGTAAGAATGCGCTTACCTCAATGACAAATCATCACGGAGTTACGTTGCGTAGCACGTAATGGACGTTGAGCGATATTGTGTGTTGCGACGCCGCTGTGATGTGATGTACAAGAGAGAAAGCTTCGGAGCTTCAAGAAAAGTTGTAGGCGCTGTGGGTCCGCCGGTCGGAGCGGCGCACGTTGGTCCCGAGCGCGGTACGTGCACGAACCTGACTAAGCCCCCGCAGACATTGATGCACTGCTGCATAACCAGGAGATCTTCTCAGGCCTAGACGATTTCTGCCGAGCAATAGAAGATCGTGTATTGAAATACACGTCTGGCAAGAATGTACGCTCACACATGTTTGTTGTGAAGTGAAGAAAGTGAAGAGCAACAACATGTACGAACTGGGATGCTGAAACCACTCAGCAACTGTTTGTGACGATCTCTTGAACGGCGTTATGCTTGCTTCGTTATCTTGCTATCTACATCTGGCGTGCGCGTTGTCCAGAATCTACAATGTCTCGAGACGCGTCTATGCAGTACCGAAGAATACATCGAGAGCACCATTTGGACGTGCAGATATCGTGAAAGGATGATGACAACTCCTCGCGATTCTGGCAGCGGCATGCCTCAGCAGGAAACCCTCCTGTACACACGCCAAGCGCCCGAAGTCTCTTGTCTTCCGAGGTGCGTGCCTCAGGATACTAGTGTCTCCTGCATGCCTCAGTAGTGCCTTCTGTCAGCCTGATCCAGCGTTGGTCTTAGGTTTGTTCTGCTCGCTTCTCTTCACGTTCAGGAAGCAAATATGCGGACGTTGAGATCCACAGATCCCGTTGCGATGACGCATCTGATCCCTGCCTTGGCAGCATCTTCCTCTTTCTTCTTGCTTGCAGCGCTGGATCCTGTGCCATTCGAGCTGTCGCCGTTGACTGGGACGTCCTTGACCACGTTCGGTGCCCACCGCATGCAGCTGACAAAGTGACTATGTGCGTCTGTGATAGTCTTGACACATTTCCCTTCCTGTGTCAAATCCCAGCACCGAATGGTCTTGTCATCGCTGGCCGAGAGCAAGTACTTTCCACCAGGGTGGAACACTAGCGATCGCACCCAGTTGTCGTGACCAGCTAACGTCTTGATGAGTGTTCCTCGGCCGTCCCAGATTTTGATCGTCTTATCTCGCGAACCCGTTGCAACGTACTCTGCTGAGCTGCTGAGCGGGGGAGCTTTCTTCAACCCAGCCAGGGCGGCTAAGTTGGCATATGCGACAGGTGGTGCTATTGCAACGCATTCAATGACGTGTTCATGACCAAGGAAAGTACATCTGGCTTCTCCGGAATTGGCGTCCCACAGGCGTGCGGTCTGATCATTGCCCGCAGAAACAAGCCACCGGCCGTCGAAACTCGGCGCTACATCTCGCACCCAATCGGCATGCCCCCTTATTGTCTTGACACAGTAGCCAGTCGTCACGTCCCAGACGCGGAGGGTTTTATCTCTGGACGCAGAGACGAGCAAATTCCCAGATGAAGGTGAACCGGCAGCCCCACTAGGGACGAAGCGGATGGCGGAGACAGAATGGTCGTGGCCGGGCAGCGTCCGTATGTTCTTGTACTCATCTGAAGGATCCCACAGTTTGATGGTCAGATCGCTTGAACACGACGCCAGAAGTGTGCCTCCTCTGGGCCCACCAAAGTCGACATCTAAGACGCCCTTGGTGTGCCCTTTGACGGTCCTCTCGAGTTCACCAAGTTCCCAGTCCCAAATCTTGATTGTCGTGTCTTCAGATCCGGAGGCTAGTGAGGAGAAGATGGGATGGAATGCAACACAGGTTATGGGAGAGCGGTGAGACTGGAGGGTATGCCGAGCGGGCGCCCGGGGCAGCCATGCGGTGGGGTCCTGGTTCTTCCGCAGAAGCGAGGTTGGTGTGGTTGAGTCAAGCTCGTTCTGGAGACTTTGATTGCGCTGTTCGAGCTCGAGCACCTGTTGGGCGTTAGCACAGTCAAGCGGACTGTTGCTGCAAAGAAACCTGCCTTCTTCTGCAGGCGCACTACGCTGGTCCATTTCTTCTCCAGCAAGCCCTCGTACTTTCTACGCATCGCATCGTCGAAGTTGTCCGGGACGCTGGCCTCCTCCCGAAAGGCGGCCGCTGTGTTGGGCGCATTGATGACACCAAGGTATGCGATTATGGCTTTGTGCCTGCCCTCGCCATTAGTGGGGTGCCCGCGATATGTGCACGGCACGGCTGCACTCACAGCTCCTCCGCCTGCCGGTCTGTTAGGATTGCGCTCATGGCGGGGACGGCCGAGCGACCACCATGCACGGAAGTTGGGCTGAGCGTGCGCTGGCAAGGCGGCGAGGTGGGTTTCGATTGCGGATGGCGGGGATGTGCGGTGAGTGTTGGGGCAGCGCAGGAATGGGCGGCGGGGTGTGTCGCAAGTCACGCTCGGCGGGCGACAGGCGGTGACAATGGCAGCGGCAGCGGCAGCGGCAGCGACAGGCGCCGGGCGAGGAGCGCAATCGCGAGAGCGTCCGATTCGGGCTCCGTGAGCGTGGTCGAGGGCCAGCGTTTGCCGGGCACCTTCACGGCGACGATTCCAGGATGCCGCCGCTGCCAGAAGCCGGTCCCCTAGCAACCGCACCGCCGCCAACACAAAACAAGCCTACACTGTCCGCGCCCGCGAGCCCAACCGTCACCGCGACCATATTGATCACGACGCCCCGCCCGCTGCACCGCCGCAGTCTCTCGTACATAAACAGGCCTACAGCGCCCAGAGCAGCTGCCTGTGTCCTACCCACCAGCACCGTACGTTATTCCTCCGCACCCAAATTGCATATCCCTCCCTCCAGGCCGCCCTGCGACAGCGCGCGCTCCTCCGCACCACGGCACATGCTGCGCACTGCACGCCCAAGTGCACCGGCGCGGCTCGTGGTGGCACCGCTAGACGCACCTGCCGAAGACCCAGGCAACGATGACTGACTGTTTGGCAGCACTTCTGTTTGACCGCACCCACCCCGCACTGCACGCAAACCGTTGCAACTCACCATGGCCGACCAAGAAGAGGACTTCAGCGCCCTCCCCCTGCCCGATCGCTTCACACACAAGAACTGGAAGGTACGGAAAGAGGCGTACGAGGCGGCCGCCAAAGAGTTCAAGCTTGCCGCCAGTGAAAATGAGCCCATAGTGCGCCAGTTCGTAAACGATGCAAGCATATGGAAAGGCGTCGTTGGCGACTCCAACGTCGCAGCACAACAAGAGGGTCTGGCCGCGCTATGCGCCTTTCTCGAAATCTCCGGCCAGCAGGGCTGCACACGGTAACAAGTACGCCATGACCAAACAATTGCATTTTGCTGACGAGCATGCTGCAGAACACGGCAGATCACCATTGCTACCATCGCCGAAAAGGGTCTTCCTTCGACTAGACCTGCAGCAAAGCAGGCTGCGCTCGAAGCGCTACTCTTGTACATCGAAACCGACAAGCCTGACCCTGTCATCGAGGAGCTCCTCCCCATCCTATCGCACAAGCAACCGAAGGTCATCGCAGCCACGCTAGACGCCCTCACCCAAATATACCATGCCTATGGTTGCAAGACGATTGAGCCCAAGTCCGTTCTCAAGCTCTTGCCCAAGGTCTACGGCCACGCAGACAAAAATGTCCGCGCAAAAGCTCAGGAATTGACGGTCGAATTCTATCGATGGCTCAAAGATGCCATGAAACCGCTGTTTTGGAACGATCTAAAGCCTGTGCAGCAACAAGACTTGGACAAACTATTTGAGAAGGTCAAGGATGAACCGCCGCCAAAACAAGAACGCCTGCTTCGTTCGCAACAAGCAGCAAAGGAGGCCGCTGCCGCAGCACCGGGAGGGGGTGAAGAAGAGGAAGAAGAAGAGGAGGAAGGTGCCATTGATCTGGAGCCAGAATTCGAGGCCGTCGACGTGTTCGCCAAGGTCCCGAAAGACTTCAACGAACGTCTAGGTTCGACAAAGTGGAAGGATCGCAAGGAAGTACTGGAAGAGACCCAAAAAGCCCTCGACACACCCAGAATCGCAGAGGGGCCCTTTGACGACTTAGTGCGTGGTTTTGCCAAGTCCATGAAAGATGCCAACGTGGCGGTCGTCATCACAGCCGCCAACTGCGTCGAGCTTCTGGCCAAAGGCCTCAAGAAAAGCTTCAATAAATACCGCAAGGACATCATGAACGCTATGATGGAAAGACTCAAGGAGAAGAAGCAGACAGTGACGGATGCCCTCGGGAGCGCACTAGATGCTGCTTTTGCTTCGTCTAACTTTGCAGATTGTCTCGAGGAAATTCTGGAATTCCTGAAGCACAAGAATCCCCAGGTTAAGCTGGAATCTACACGATTCCTGGTTCGATGTCTGAAAAACACCCGCGAAGCCCCTTCGCCAGCTGAGGCGAAGACGTTGGCCGAAGCCTCGACAAAACTCCTTACTGAGTCCCAAGAGGTACAACGTTCTGCAGGTGCCGAAGCCCTTGGAACGTTGTGGAAGATCATGGGAGATCGCATCATGAACGCACATCTTGACGGTCTTGATGATATCAGGAAGAACAAGATTAAAGAGTACTTTGAAGCGGCCGAAGTCAAAGCAAAATACAAGCCGAAGGCTGCTGCGCCGCCGCCAAAACCTGCTGCCGCACCTGCTGCAGGCAGGAAGCCAACACTCGGTAAGAGGCCTGCTCCGAAGAAGGCTGCACCAGCGACGGCAGCTCCACCACCCCCGCCTGCTGCGGAAGAACCTACAGCACCGCTTGCACCGAAGCCCACATCGCGACCTGGCGTGTCAAAACTCAAGTCCGGCCTTGCGGGGCCACGTCTGGGAGGTCTGAAGAAACCAGGTCTTGCCGCTCCGTCACCGAAGAGGCCAGTTGCGTCGCCGCCACCTGAGGAGGAGGAGGTTGCGCCCCCACCACAGCCAAAGTTTGGTGCTGGACGTGGACTCACAGGCCGCCCGCTAGGTAAACCTACTGCCGAGCCTGCTGCCGCACCTATTGCTGCTCCATCCGGTCTCGGCTTGGTGGAGCGAGCCGAGCTCGAAGAATTAAGAGCAGAAGCTGAACGACTGCGGCGACAGAACGAGGAGCTGCGTGGCGAGCGCACTAAGCTCACCTCGCAAATACATGAACTTCAGAATCAGAACGCGCAGTTGATCGAGGACCACACCCGAGATGTGCTATCCATAAAAGCGAAAGAAACTCAGCTAGTCCGCGCTCGATCAGACTACGAAGCAGCCGAGCAGACAACGCAAACGCAGCAGCGGGAAATTGACCGCCTGAAGAGGGAACTCAGTCGCCAGGTCCGCGTGACTTCTCCTCCACCCGCGGACCTGGCCGATCAGATCTACTCTGACAGTAATGGACGCTTTGGAGACTCCAGCTACAATGGCCACGCATCTTACGCTCGCAGGGAAAGTCGCATGGCAGGCGGTCCAATTAGCCCGAGTGGTGATGGTAAGGAAAATTATGACTCGCTTTCCCGCCCAGATAGTCATATGAGTGGCAAACTGAGTCCCTTGCGAGCAGATGCGTCCGGCATATCATCGTTCTCGTCTCGAGGTGGCCGCAATAGCCCAGCTGAGAATGGTACCGGCCGCATGGGTAGTTCACAGGCTGCTTCTGGCGCAGAGAGTTGGAAACGGGCTGCGGAGGTGACGCAGAACTTGAAGCAAAGAATCGAGCTGATGAAGGTATGTTTCCAATTCGAGAGTTGTTAGTCGCCAAGCAACGGCTAATCTTTCACCAGGCAAAACAGGGCATCGGACGGCCGCCGCCACAGTAGGCGGTTTCCTTGGTTCCTAACATCCCTTTGCACCGGTTGTATGCCAATGCACTGCACTCTTGCATTTTTCGTGGCGTTCGGTTTTTCCTAGTGTGTTTAGTCCTCCAGGTTTTGGGGGAAACACATCTAAGGCTTGGGTAGGGTCTGCACCGGTGAGAAGGGTCTCGGTGCGGTGCGGTTGATATCCAAATATTTCCTCTACAACTTTATACCCAGCTGTTGCGAGGTTCTTCACCATGTATGTCGTTCAAGAAAATGGAGCTATTGTGCCCCCAGCCTGGGTAGACTTTGCCGTATGGGGTCCGAGACGGATGGCAGGGCAATGACAGAGCTTCGTCTCATCTTTGCTGACCCGCAGAGCCTGCCACAGCCCGTGTGGCTTTGGTGTGGTCTGATTCCGCCTCGTGGCCTGTGCTCTTGCTCAGCAAAGGTTGTCGGTAGTCTTGACCCCACACGTTCGTTGTTGGCGTCGCATTTTGGCACATCCAAACGTATCATCAACTGCAATGCCATAGTCGAAGTAATTACCGGAACATTGAGACCTGTAGACTTCTGCCTTGACTGTCGGGTCGTCCTTGTTGATATTATAAAAGCTTTCGACGGTGTCCCTTCTACCAGTACTAACGACGCATACAGTCCTGTACCCCCTAAGAGTTTGCGAGATTACGCCATTATCAACAGCTTCTGACAAGAGACAGTTCTCTACATTCGTTGATGGATTACGCGATTAACGCCCGTTCTTGGATCACGGAGGTATGATTAGTGAAGCTATGGTCCAAGTCAGCCTACCGCATTAGATGTGAATGATACACAAGCGAATAAGTGTTCAGCGATACCTTGAATTGGACCTAATTTCTCTGAATATTCCTCAGCACTAAGCACTAAATACGTAAGTGTAGAGTTATGACAGTGCAGAATGAATTGGCGAGGAGCTAGCAAAATTGGCTTGACGTCACCACCATTGCATCTTACTTCGTGCTGCTCCAGCCTTCTGGCAAACACTACAACAACTTCAGCAATACCATGGCATATCCTTCCAATTCGACCTTACAAACTCTCTTGCGGTACACGTACCGAGCAAATGTTGTCTTCTTTTCAGGGTTCGGAGCATGGTACATGCTTAAAGGTCCTGGACGTGGACAGGAGCAAGACATTGAGAGTCTGACCCGGCGCGGGGAACCTAGGGCTCCAAACAGCACAAAGTAAATAATGCTGTTTTTAATACCAAGCCTGTACGTCTTACAACCTGTCTTTCTTACACTTTATAATTACTTTACTATAACTACTTAATATCCTTAGAAGATATTAGGATATACTAATTATAGCTAACTTTTTATAGCTAAAATTAAGCTACTTTATACTATACTATACTATACTATACTAGAATAGTCTATCTTAATATACTATATAGTAGAAGTATTATTACTATAAGTAATCTAAAAACCTACTTACTAATAATTAATACTAAGAAATCTAAAGCTAAGGTTATAGTAAGCTAGGCTAGTAACTAGTGCCTTAGTACTTATATACCTTAAGTTTAGATTTACTATAGCTTTACTAAAGAGCTATTTTATTTCTAAAGCAAAGTATAAAAACTTTATAACTTAGAGCTAAAGCTAATTAAGCTCTAGCTATAACTCTTATAAATTAAAAGCTATTACTAAGCCTAGTAAGAAGAATTATAGTAAGCAGGAGTAAGTAACCTATTAGTATGTAGAGAGAGCAAGAAGAAAGAAAAAGTAATTAAACACTAGGCTTCTATAGAGGCAAAT
>JUDZ01008980.1:0-13879 GCA_000812845.1 Stagonosporopsis tanaceti | reverse complement strand
CCAGCTTTATGCCCCAAAACATGGCTCGTCTGCAGTTACCCCCGAGTCCACCTCCATTTAGCATCACCGAACTCTGCCCCTCCGTTTTGCTCCGAAACCCTTCAACATGCAAACGACACACACTTGTTGTCGACAGTTGTGCAACGCATTCTGGAGTACTTGCAATGATCCACAGTTTAAATCAGTATGGTTTTAAGGGGCCGTTCGCTTATTCAATACATAGTAATCGTAAACAGGATGCTAACCTACAGTTGCCAACAGAATATTGCATCTGTGTCAAACCTGACACGCAAGCGCAACCACTCCGGGGAACCTTTCACAAAAACCCAACACAAGCTAGACGAATCGCAGAACGCCGTCGTTATCCATCCGTCAACGCTCAAGACATGTTTGTTTAGATCAGCGAAGCCTTGGCACCACAAGAAGCCCAATATTTCCGTCGATCCCAATGTTCATTCCTCTGCACTGTAAACTGGCCGGACACCACTTGTCAGGCCATTGGTCTTCATGTGTTGATGGTGTCTTGCACAGTCTCCACAGACAGTCTCGTGTTGCTTCCACGCACTCTTGATATTCCAAGCACCAAAGCATTGATGGCCGGGATCGTTGCGCGCGAAATGGCAATATTTCCAAAGACGCCTCTCCTTGTGTCCGCATGGAACAAAATGGATCTCCTCGTAGAAGCACATAATGGCTGATCGTCAGAGTTGGAAGCAATTTCAGAGCTATAGCATGGTCAGCCTTGAACATGTATACGATTGTATCGGCGGACAATAAAGTGTACTCGGTGGCAGCTTGGGTCACAGGAAGCGCTTATGTGACGTTATTGCTACTGTGGCTGGATCTCGAAGCTGATACTGTGGATCGACAGAAAAATGTATCTAGAAGTAAGTTTGATGAAAGTCGATGATGAGAAGCTGATTACTGCGCAGCGGTGCCCCCTTTATATGCTAGAGATCTATTTAGGGCCTGCAGCTATTGTCAACATCCGCGTTATGCTCGACGCACTCCTTGTCACGACTTCTTTTTTGACTTTCTCGCAGCACGCAGCAGCGTTAGGGTCGCACATAATCTGAGGTACCTTCATCCTGGCATTTTTAACTGTCACAGATAACTGAGCCCCGCGTCTCCAGGTTTCCCGAAACCCCACAAGGTCGCCCGCTTAGAGGACTTGTCAAATCTTCCGCTAGTGTCACGTTGTCTACTCTCATTGACTCTTGCTAAACCCACAATTGTGCGCCTTTGGTAGGAAGTCGTGCTACACAGCTTACTTGACCATAGTTGAGTCTCGAGTCCCCGATAAACTTCTGGCTCAGCCCCACTCTTCTGCAGTGCATCCTACACGAGAACATCGAGGTGATGCAGCGCGACTACTTTGCATTATCAGGCCTCACAATCATGTGCACAACGGTACAGCGTATGCACTGTCCACCAACCCGGATCTTGGTCGGACCAGTCGCGACGTAAGCAGTACGACGCCATGAACGCGAACATCCATCGAATCTTGGGCCACACACCTGCATTCAAATCTGCCATATGTTCCATCCTGTACGCGATACCCTGGACTTGGCTGTAAGCCATCACCGTGGCTTCCTGCTTGGCGATGGCTTAAGCGGCGATCCAGACATCCCAGGAGAAACTTATCGTCTTGCTCAATCTCCCCCCCCTTTGCGAACCCCTATGAAGTGTGTTACCCAACCCCAGTCAGACACTCAGCGAACACCTGTAGGAGTGGATACCGGCGCGTGCTTGCGTGTGGATGAGCAAAATTCTTAGACGAGCTGCTGCACGAACACCGTGAAACCACCGTTGGGCTGTTTTGGAGGTGAACCAGCTGTCTTCTCCTTGCAATAGTTCGCTTGGGAAGTTCCTGCACATACCTCGTTCTTCTCCTTGCCAGTTGTCTCTTCGTCCGAACTTATCACTACGCATATGTGCTTTTAATACCGGCCGGGTATTTCTTTGGCCTCGGAAAAGGAACCACTGAAGACGCTCTTACCCCTGGCAGCAAATCTGCTGTAAGATGGCACTGACGTGTATTGAGAGGCCACCGACGGCTCACACGACCTTGAGTACCAAGTTGATCACTACTCTGCAGGAGAGAAGCCGCGACTTACTGTCGTATATCCACTCATGTCTGTGGCTTGCGCGGGATGGCTGTAGTCATGCATCGGCATCTCAGCCGTGGCCGCAGCTCCGTCCGCTGTCAGGAAAGACCCGCACATGCAGTGGCCCTTGTGGTATTGATCGAGTCCATATGCCTTCCGCGGTAGAGCAATTACTCAAACATTGCCTGGGTGCCATTACATGAAGAAACAGGGTTTGAATAGCACTCAATTGTGTTATAGCGCGATTCATCGCCCAGTCGTAAAAACAGACTCATTGAATGACAACTATTCTAGCATGCCTTCTGGGTGCATCAACCACGTAGGGTTGCCGATCAAGCCGTGGCTTTCGACACGATACTGGCTTCCGAGACACGAGGTCAACCTTGAGGATACGTGCCCCTAACTATCGCTACGTGTAGGCGAACCAATGTCTTCAGCCTTCCACCCTGTCCAAAACTTGCTCAGACGTTTGGCCAACGGTCCGATATTTGCACAGCATGGCCAAATCGAGAGAGGCGCAGAAAGCTAAGACCATGCTACAAGGGGTCTTATTTGAGAAGACCGTAGAGCAGATTCCATTTGCGTCCGTCGGCAAGCAATTTTGGACTCGGGAGTGTGGCAAGATTAGGTTCGGTCCATTAAGCGTGTCGCTGCGCATGTTGCACGGAGTTGCGCACGAGCGACGCCTCTGCCACCCAAAAGTATAGGTTATTGGGCCCGGGGAAGCGCGTCCCTGTTGCCCGGTTGTGATCGTATGTGGGTTTTTAGCCCGGGTCGTATACACGCTAGTCACATGCATTTCATATGGCTAGCTGCAAGTACGTAGTCACCAATGACTGACATGTGTACATACTGCTCCAAATGACAAGCATAGGCGATGCCATGCCACAACTGGACAGTTCCGTAACCTCAGGTTGACGGATGAGCAAACGAGCACTGCACAATCGCTTGTGCTATCCAAAATACTACAAGCAGCTTAGGGCTGAGTACCACCATCTGGCCCTCCACATACTGCATATACCCTTGAAGAAGCCTTAACACCTTTGACATTCTGTTAATGTACAGAGACTCAAGGCAATGGATTTCAGACTGTTATTGAACTCTGCTCGTCATTGACTAGGAATAGTTCTCGTAAACAGACGAAAGGTGTTAAAGATTACGCTCGGCAGCATGATTGATTGTATCGAGTCTCTCTCGATGCCAGAACAGGCGCCACGATCTTTAAACAACTTTCGAATCGTTCTGAAGGGAAACCCCTGTTTGTTCAGACCATCATATTCCCTTCTTGGACGTGTTGACTAGTGACAAAAGGATGGGGGCACTGGCGTTCTCGTGTCACCTTGTGCCAAGCGAGCATTCCCTCGTACAACAGTCATACAGATGCCTGCTTTACTGTATATTCGAGTGACAGCTTAAGCTGCGCACTGAACTAGTCAAGGAACGCTAATAGAGCAGCCTTCTTTGCTGGAGCAGTGCGCAACAAAATCGCCTTGGATAATCTTTCAAGTCACGAAAGAATAGGCAAGAAGCAGCTCTACAAGTTTGTCTTTTTACATTCCTCTATTGTGTTATTGGTGTTCGTTAATGTTGGTAGCTAATGAGGGTACCATTCGTGAATGCGGTTTATTTTGTTACCTGAGGTACTGCCATCTTGCTCCTCTATCGTGGTACATTCACCGCGGTCCCAAGATAGGCTGCTGCATCTGGTGCTTCCTGACGTTACACTGCATGCGTGCATACGTAGTAGGCAACCCTCAGCGATACGACTCGAGCATCAGGCACTCAGAGTGGGGGCGGATCCACGCAACTTTCGTCAGAAAGTGCTTTCTCACTTCTTCAACGTCTGTCCACGCTGTGCTCACGCGCCACGCACCTCCACATGCACGACTATCACTTTGAAGACGCACGGACGTCAAGAAGTTTAACAATAGAAAACAATTCTTTTCCAGCAACTTTTGGACTGAACGCCATCGCTATGCGCCTCCTTCTGGGCCATCTCGCAGACTGTGCACACTACTTGCCCCTGTTCGCCTTCCTCTTAGCCCTCTTTTGCGCAATGATTCTCGTCCGCTGCGCCAGCTTTTCCTTATCCATGTCTGTGTCTTCTGCAGCGGGCCGCGTTTTCCCTTCCACGCCTGACCCTGGCGCCGTCTTGCCGCCATCCTTGCCCTTGGCTCTCTTCCCGTCCCGGCCTCCACCCGAACTCGTGTCGCGTTTCCTCTTCTGGTTTTTGCTGCCTGCCTTACCGGAATTATCCTCGGCATCGGACTCAGCCTCATCCTTTGCCGGCTTCGGCTCGCGAGACTTCTCCTCGGCTGCTGATCGACGCGAGACGACATTTGCGTTCTCGATCGCAAACTCAACGATCAGGCGTTTACGCTTATCTTCGAGTGCTTCCTTTTGCGCCTTCTTGCTTTTGGGTGTCTCGCCCTTGACTTTGTAGTCTACTGCATGGCCGTTCAGCCAGCGCAGACCCATGAGTGCGTTTCGATGTGTGTAGTACTCGATGAAACCGTAACCTCTGCTCCTCCCAGCGCCTGTCTCCTCGCCTACTTTTGAACCCTTTTCGGTCTCGAAGACAACCTTGGCTTGTCGAACGATACCCTTGCCACGCTTCTTGCGGATCTTCTCCGCAATGACCATATCCTCACCGCCACGTGCGATTTCAGCTTTGCTGAGCTTTTGACGCTTGCCTAACTTGGCGTCCTCGGCAAATCCGACAACAGCCTTACGAGCCAATTGTTTGAGGTCCTTCGAAGTGATGGATCGAGGAATGTTGCGGACAGAAAGACGGGTAAGCGAGAGGTGGAGGGAAGGGTTCTCTTGAATCTGTTTTCGGCGCAGTGTTGCGCTGTCTTCGCGCATCTTGACTTCGGACGGTGGGAGTTGCGCATACAGCGGCGAATTGGAGGCGATAGTGCCTTCGTTCAAGAGGTATAGGCGTCGCTTGTCCTTATCGCGGTTGAAGCGGTTCGCGGCGCCTTCGGCTGTCAATCGTGTGGCTTCGTTCTTGTCAACGGCACGGCTGAGATGCAGGATGCGTCCATCGATAGTGTACTTCCCGGTGGGGTCAGCATCGGCGTCCTCGAGGACGGAGTGCGTGGTTGTGATTGTTGCGCCGTCCTTGCGCTCGATGTTCTTAGTATGCAACGTGACTTTCGGCACGCCTTTCAAACATTCGATCATCTCCTCTTCGTTAAAGAAGGCTACAAAGCCTGTACCCTTGGGCCGTTCAGTATCACGGTCATACACAACGCGGGCGTAGCGAATAGCACCGAAGCGCTGGAAATGGTCCTTCAGGCTGTTATCGTCGACGGTGAAGGGCAAATTGCGGATGAACAGGACGTAGTTCGGACGTTGTGGCCTCTGCTCCTCCAGCTCCACGTCGTCGTCCTCAATGTCTTCTTCGTCCTCATCGTAATCGGTGTTGCTGTCGTCGTCGTCTTCGCTGTCACCCTCCTCTGACTCGTCATCAGAAGGCTCCTCGCTCGACTCGGCCTCCGAGTCGACATCAGCCATGTCGACATCATTCTTGTCTTTTGCCTCATCGCCCTCCTGATCGGTCTTCTGGAGTGTCTGCCACGCATCCCTGTCCACAGCCCAGTCCACAGCGATTGGCCTGCCGTCAATATCCTTGCCGTTGAGCTCGGCCAAGGCCCTCTCAGCGTTCTTCTTGCCACGCATCGCAACGAAAGCAAACCCTCGGAGCTCGCCATTGGGCTTTTTGGGTAGGTTGATGAAGTGTGTTTTTCCAAAGCTGCGGAAGTGCTTCTCGAGGTCCTCGGGCTTCTTGATACTCCACGGCAGGTTTCGAACAATGAGCTTTGGGGTCTGATTCTCCTTCTTCTGCGCCTCGCGCTCTGCCTTCAGCCTCTGGCCCTTACTCTCCGCACCATCCTCACGGTGTCTTGATTCGGCACTCTCAAGGCGAATTTTCTTGCCTTGCAGGTTTGCACCATTAAGTTCTTCCAGAGCGCGCTGCGCGTCTTCCACATCGGCAAAGGTGACGAAACCATAGCCCTTGGATTCTTTCGTCTCCTTGTCAAGCACTACAAGCGCATTCTTGATTGGGAAAGAATCGGAGAAGAACTCGGTGAGTGATTCGGTCGTAACGTCCTTCGCGAGACTGCGGACGAACAGCTGTCGGCGGGCGTTGGACTTGCGGTCGTTTGTCTGTGCAGCGGGTGCTTCTTCGACATCGGCAGTGGAAGTAGCCCCTTCAGTAGCATCTTCTGAAAGGCGCTGCTTCTTCCTACGAGGTGCCATTGTGGGTATCGTTATGTGTTTGTGGTTCCTGTGCGATCGCTGATCGCCAACTTCTCTAGAACTTTTTTCGGCAGCTCGCGCTAATCTCAAAACTGCCCGTATAGTGGGGCTCTTCCGTGATTGGTTTGTAGTAGCTCTCAACCCCACTCTTCTGCATCCTGAGGCATCCTTCTCGACACGGGATGATGGCACTGTGGCAGTTCGTGCATCTTCACGTGGGCCTAGTCTGCAGCCTTGCGCATTGATTGAAGCGCGACAACCATAGAACGCTGTTTATTTGTTACAGCACGTGCAAGTTTCATGCAGTTGCGGGTTGCTCAACATCTGTCTGACCGCCGTCCGCGGCGTTCAACGCCGCCTTAGTGCTTGGAGAGCGTCTTGTTTGGAGGTAGGATTGGTGGGCAGTGCCTTATCGCGGGGTGCCTTCCTGTGTTGAGAGTAGCCCTTGCCGCAGCAGATACGAGCAGACAGGTATAAGAGGTAAGATACGGCCGTGTTGATGATTGCCGCTTCTGCTCAGCTGCTCATTCTACTCTCTTCACGTTATATCTAATATTGGTACTCCACGGATACTCCTATTCCTTCAGCTGTAGCTTCACGCTGCTGAAGTCCCGCATTGGCCGGTAACGTTCGACTGGACTATACGATCAGCTACTGGAGCGGGGGAACGCTACTATTCGGGCTCTCCGCCAAAACTCAAGCCATTACCCAAAGACCGCTACGCTTCGTGTTACACAAAGACAGGCGTCTCTGACAGCGGAGGCTTTCACGGATTCAGCAGTGGTCTTACCGCATCGCGCTAAGCTCCTGCCAAAAGCGGGCTAGCTGCGCCGAGTACACCTTTGGGCGCCGCATCTCTGAGGTGGTTTGGTAGTCATGAATCCGGCTAGAAGTGGCTTACTATCAGTCTCGACAGAGCACGACATGAGCTCATCATCACAGCAAATGTCGGAGACACAGCCTCTTCTGCGACCAGACGCCTCTGGCTCCTCGTCTCGCTCCAGGGATAATGCAACGTTCCCTCCATCGATGGCCGCGATTCTGGATAAGATTGAGAAAGAAGTCAACGAGCTTGATAATAAAAGTGATACCGAAAGTTCACAGTCATCCAAAACACGGTCTGAAGGGGACGAAACACTCTACGACAAAAAGTGCTTGCTTGTAGACAGGCAGATAGATGCCTTCGGCATGGGCCGGTACCAATGGATGATTTGGTCCCTTTGTGGTCTCGGCTATCTCATCGATCTGATGTGGGCGCAGGCTTTCGGTCTTGTTCTCTCGCCCCTACAACAGGAGCTAGGTTTCGGTAATGATGAGACTGGGAAGCTCTCCACAGCCTTCTCAGTAGGCCTCACAGCAGGCGCCTTCGCTTGGGGTATCCTGGTCGATGTGATTGGTAGGCGATGGGCGTTCAATCTTACGGTCCTCATTGCCTGCATTTTCGGACTGTGTCTTGGAGTACCAGATGACTACAACACTATTCTGATTCTTACTGCTCTCACAGGGTTCGGTGTTGGTGGAAATATCCCTATAGATACGACCATTACTCTCGAGTTTACTCCAGAGAGTAGACGTTATCTTCTTCCACTGCTCTCGATTTTCCAGCCTCTCGGTGTTGTCATTTGCAGTGTCATGGCCTATGGTTTCATACCTGTACACAGCTGCTCACCAAATTTCTCAGAAGCTGGGCCATTGCCTTCGTGCAAGAATGTCGGTATCGAAGTGGCGTGCTGCCAGAAGGGAGATAACGTGGGGTGGAGATATCTTCTGTAAGTGCACACCTCTGAGACTGAGCCTAATGTATACTGACCCACGCCAGATACACCCTAGGAGGACTGACCTTACTTGTCTTCGTACTGCGTTCTGTCGTCTTTCGATTCCAAGAATCGCCAAAGTTCCTACTGTACCGCGGCAAAGACGCGCAGGCGGTCGAAGTGCTTGAAAACATTGCGTTGTACAACAAAACAACATGCAGCTTAACACTGGAACAACTGCAAGCCGTTGAAAGAGAGCACAACTCTATCCTGGGCAACGATGGCTCGAAACGGGAAGCCCCTTCCTGGTCTGAAAGCATTAAAACCGAAATGGCACGCTTAAAGATCCTCTTTTCTACACCACAAATGGTTCGCCTTACCACGCTTGTTTGGCTGACTTATATTTGCGACTTCACTGGCTTCACGGTCGCTGGGTCGTACTTGCCTCGAATCATTGCACTGAAGAACGGCGCGCTACATCTCTCTCTCAACTACACATACCGCTCCTATATTCTCATCTACCTGCCCGGCACCATCGGTGTTCTCTTGGGTTCCCTCCTCTACCGCACCCCCAACATCGGGCGAAAATACACCATGGTCGTGTCTTCGCTACTCATGTCCGTCAGTATCTTCGTATTCAGCACAGTCAACAGCCCAGCTTCCAACATCGGACTGAACGCGATGGAGTACTTTTTCCAATCTATGTTCAATGCCGTCCTCTATGGATGGACTCCTGAAGCCTTCCCGGCGCAGATTCGTGGAACGGCCTGCGGAGTGGCAAGTTTCTGGGGAAGGCTGTTCGGCATTGTCAGTCCTTTGATCGCGCAACATTTATATGCGAAGAGCAAAGACGACAAAGGGGACGTGAATAGCGTACTGTATCTTGCTGGAGGAGTGACACTTGGTTGTGTCATCACAACCGCGTTGTTACCAGCAAAGGCGCTGAAGAGGTGAGTGGATGTCGGTGCGATGGCACGGAAAGAAATTGGGACACGACTTTACAGTAACGAGTAATATGTGTATTTTCAAGCAAGTTCATGAAGTTTAGCAGGAACCTTTCCACCCCTGTGATAGGTTTTGCTCACAGGGCAATTCAAAGGGAGTATCATAGCTGCCCTACTCAAATCCATCGAAACACGTTTGGCACAATTATCTCATCATTCAAGGGAGCGTACATGTGTATCAATGATGTGGACAGCATAAGAGGAACTTTGAGGAGTGATAGAAGTAACACTAACTGTGTCTTCTGGAATCTAAATTCTATGTCTAATCTAACTTTTTAAGCCGTCTGCTGCATCTCTTCAAGGATAGCTGCAGCCTCAGCAGCGAACTTGCAACGTTGACGAATTGCAGCGCCGTACTTGTAGAACAGGAAAGGGAATGGCACACAAGCCAACGCCAAAAATGCAGGGACCGAAGACGCCCAGTGTATCCCCAGATTGGCATACATCTGACCAGTGAACAGGGGGAATGCAGCACCGAATAGCGATCGCAATACCGAGTTTGCGGCAAGAACCGAGGCTGCGTAGATGAGGTACGAGTCGATGAGGTAGTTCATGATGGATAGGAAAACCAAAACCATGCCGAATCCAAAAGGAGCGCCAGCCATGATACTGACAACCCAGTGGACGCTGGGCGAATTTGTCCAGGCGAACCAGAAAAGCCCGATAGGCATCGCGATGGAGCCGACAAGGGCGGGTGGGAGACGAGTCTCAGGGGCGGCAATGCCAGATGGAGAGGCTTCGATGCATTTGTTGTAGCGCTTGTTGTCCCAGACCGAGTAGAGGACAGCGGAGAGCATGCCCACTGCTACTCCAATGAATGCCAGACCGCCGATACCTTGTGACCACCCACGGCCTCGCTGGAAAACGATGGGGAAGGCGCCGAAGAGCATGTACAAAGTTCCGTAGATGACTGCCATGTAGATTGACAGCAGAAGGACGATGGGTTCACGGAAGAGCAAGATCCATGGGCGAATGAGAGCGGTCTTGAACGTGGAGCCTACGGACTTGGTGCCCTGCTCGCCGTCGGATTTGCTCTTGTATACTTGTCCTGTGTGCTTCGACAGAGCTACGGCGCGCTTCCGCAGGAGAACTGGGGCGTAGGTTTCGGGCACGAGGAATGCGCAGACGAGCCAGAGAACACCAGTGAAGATGGCCATGACACCCTCGATCCAGCGCCAGCCGATTGATTGGCCAACAAAGCCACCAACTGCCAGGTATTAGTTTGGATCACACATAAGATAGCTGTTTTGCAGCAAACCACTTACCAATTGGACCAATAACAGGCCCCAGGAAAGGAGCAGTGGCGAAGATACTAGTGGCAAGTCCTCGGTGAGATGCTGGAAACATATCCGCGATGACACCGCCAGCGTTGGTCAATGGTGAGGACCCAAATGCACCAGCCAAAAACCTCAGGATGATCAAGGTTTCGATGTTCTGCGCGCCAGCTGTAGCCGCATTAAAGATGGTGAGCAACATGTAAGTAACGAAGAAGAGGCGCTGGCGGCCGTACATCTCTATTCAGTATTAGTGATTTGTGTCTACTTCCCAGTAGTGATAGGATACTCACCACTCAAAGGAGCCCAAAACAGTGGCCCAATAGCAAAACCCAAGACAAATAGCGAAAGTCCGAGCGTGCCAATGATCTGCACAATTTGGAACTCTCGCAGGACCTGAACGATGCCACCAGAAAATGCAGAGGAAACAAAAGTTACTGCTAGCGTCGCGACCGCGACCAGTATTGTAATAATCCATTTCAGTGCAAACGGGTAGTTCATGGGGTTGACTGGATCATTGTCGATCCATGTGACGAGGAACGGGTCGTCCTCGGTACCCGACCCCTTGTATGGATGCTCGATAATAGTATCTGTAAGAACCCCTTGATGGAGGACTCGCTGGAAGTGTGTGATGCGGCCGGGTCGACCGGACTCAGGGTCTTTCTCCATGGAAGCCGATTCAGGCCTTAGTGCGTGCAGGGAACCGTCAGTGCGTAAGGCTATTCGGTAGAGATCCCACGAGGCGTTGTGAGTAACAGGAAAGGTGAAGTAGTAGATACTGATCTGCGGAGTAACAGGCTTCGTAGGTACCAGCAGTCTGTTTTATTTGATTCTAAGTTCCGCCTTCCTCCGCGTCATTGTCATTGCGTCTTCGCGTGAATGACTTGGCCGTGCTTCCATCCCTAAAAGCCGACCGTCCGCCCCCCTCACGGGCTTTCGACGGTCACATTTGAACGCCAAAACGAGATTGAAGCCTCGGTAGACCTCCTAGCCATTCGACAAACAGCTTGGGAAACATAACAACATAGACCCCATCATTGCAGCCCTGAGTGCAGCCCTGAGCGCTGCAAGCTGCGCGACTTCATTGTTGATGTTCCTCCATAAAGTACAAGGCGTGTTATCTCCGCCACCTCATCATCGGAAGTTCCTCAGAGCCGCATCTCCTTGGCGGACCATCCGCTTTAGTCCAGAACGTCACCCCTTGCCATCTCGGCCGAGGTGCAGATTTGTTATCATTAATGGAACGAGAAGCCGTTATTTGTTATCGTGTGTGACCCACCTCGGATCAGTAATTGCAAGTACTGTCAGAGGGATTCAGAGCAGCAAGGTAAGTCGGACGAACAGTCACGGCGGACTTCATGAGAGCTGTGATAGTCGCATAGAGGAACATATATATGTATGTTGCATTGCCGAAAAACTTGACATGGTATGGTCGCTAATAAGAATAGGGTATCCGCTTACAAACAATGGGGCCGAAGTCCTTTCGACTCAAACACCAAGAGCACCTTCATTAGCCATTACCGTGGCCCGTCGGACACAAACAATATTTTGTTGCAGTACGACTACTGCTCCAGCCTTTAGCTTCCACTCGACTTGCCCATGAACGCTTCTTGGGTGTCTGTCCTCATCGATGTTGAACTAGCAGCCATGGCCTTTCTATACGCCCAGGTCTGTGCGAATTGCTCCTCGTAATGCTCTTTTAACTTGCGTTGGCGCTGCTCTCGCTTCGACATCCAGAACACCAACCCCAACAGGCCGATAACTGCTGTCCCTAGTATGCCTCCAACGGCGCCACCAACGACAGCTGTCTTGTGTTTCTCGTTCTTGCAGACATCCTCATTGGACATAAGGGTTGCTTCGAGGTCGGATGGAGAATCTGTTGCAGTCGCAGCTGAAAATATTGACGTCGACGATGCTGTTGCAGTCTGGAGCTGAAACGCACCGACCGATGTTGTCGTGACCCTGGGTGCAGTCGAGTTGTTGCAGCAATTCCGTCGGTCATTGGCTGCCCTGCAACAGTACGTACCAAAGTCACATGTCTGTATATTCCATGCGGACACCGGGTTCAGCTTGTCGAAATCGTTATTCACTAACGAGTTGTTAGCAGTGTTGCTGCAACGTAAAGGGATACATACTGCTAGGGCACAGTTGTGGACACTGGGTAGCTTTGCCTGTCGAATCTGTACATCCAGGTTGCCATATGGTACCCATGTACTCGTTCTCTGTCGCCATGCACAAACCGCTGTCCAAACAAATGTCGGGGCCAGTAGTTCGGTTTGTGGCGCAACAGCCACTGTGTTTAGCCGTTGAGTTGCATGGCCTGAAAGATTCGTCGAGCTCGGCGCCGATAAGGCTATAGCATTTCCGACTTGCGGCCGCGACCACCGATACCGCGTAGATGCTTGACAGAAAAATTGGAAGGTAAAGCATATTAAAATAAGAAAAGTGAAGTGCGAGGTATAGACTCGTAGAGGACGTCGTTAAGATCCAGATCGAGATCGGCACTCAACCAGAAGTTTGAATATCAACCAGGTCTTGACATGAAGAAACGAAAATCTTAGAGTGATCAGGGTGTGCTGCGAACCCATATAAGGCTTCCGGAATAAGGATCAGGCAGATGGGCTCTGTAATGTTATTATGCGTGGACAGCCCTGTGCAACCGTCTCGCTGTGCTAGCCAGCATCCTCGACAGGCGTTCCTCGTCGTCCATTTGAAACATGTCATCAAACCCGGCAACGTCAGTGCAACATCCCCGTAGCAGTTCGCTGGGGTAACGCAGCTAATCCACTAAGGATGAGAGACAGACAGCCTTGATCAACGGCCTGTGGCACGCAGGAGACGCCTTCGGACATGGCGCGACGCCGTGCTGGGCGCTGGCGAGCAGTATGGCAGAGTCCGGACAAACAAAGACACTTGCTGTTGCAGTCCGAGGGTTGAGGGGCCATCATCCGCTACGACTGTTGGTTGAAATAGCCGCACAAGGGATCGGACGAGGCAGGAACAACGGCTCGCAGAGGCCGCGGATGCTGTGTTGCTTCGAGCTGGAGCATGATGCGCCAAGGGAAATGGTGTCTGAAGTTCGAGCGCGTCGAGGCCCTATTGGGAGGCCCGTTCGCGCTAGTCTTGCCTCCCGCAGCCGACCAGGTTGCGCCTGTCTCTGTCATCATCTTCCAGCATTATCGGACATGTCACTGTCGACTTCTCGGACCGCGCTCATATCCTCATCTCAGAAAGCCTGGACGAACTGCCATATTCGGACGCTCTTGCCGTCATGCTATTGAATTCAATGCGCCCTACGATCTGACAAGAATCCTAGCCAGCATGCAGAGACATCAATCTCTTGTGTATCATAGCCCGTGAATTGTGCGGGTACGCGCTAGTGCTGCGCGAAAGGTGGATGCTGTTTCGTTCATGGATATCCAATCCCATCTCAGGGATCTGGCTGGAAGCAAGAACTCGAGTACATACTTGTG
>JUDZ01008979.1:0-13871 GCA_000812845.1 Stagonosporopsis tanaceti | reverse complement strand
ATAGCCCTACGGGTGAACACAATCGATTTTTCACGAACGGGATTCGGAACGAGATGTCTTTTGGCAATATCGGATACTAGATGCATGCCTTGAAGGTGAGACGCCCAGGCGCTACCAGAACATGGGCTGAGGCGGGAACGGAAGCGGAAGTCACACGGAGCCGACACGGGATACCTACCGGCGCTAGACATCACGCCACGCCGTTCTCTACTTCCTACTCCTCAACGGTCAAACTCGAATGCCGTTGCAGCACCTCATCAAAGACAAAGTAGATATCATGGTCGTCACGTGGCCTGAGCAGTACACTCTGGCTAGCTCCACACATGTCCCGAACAGTATCTTGCCAGTCCTAATCTATCGAGACGTCCTGCCGGTCCCGGTGAATGCTGAACTGGCACGACATTTGTGTGAACGAAACGGCTGGGAGAAAAGAGTAAGCTTTATTCCTGAGAATGTTGCACTTGAAAATACGCTCACCAATTGTCAGGGCGAGTGGGGAGAGATCAAAATCCCTCATTTCCATCCTAACACACATGAATGCTACGGTACGAACATCGATAATATCAAACTCAAGCCTTGGCCTCTAATGTGTGCAGCCGTCATTCGAGGGAATTCGCTTCTAGCTCTTGGACGGGCAAAAGACGGTGGGGGCACCGATGGCGTCGAGGTCAATATCTGTATGGGGGATGTGATCGTAATACCAGCAGGTGTTTCGCACCGGTCGCTCAGATCTAGAGATGACTTCAGATACATTGGTGTATATCCCAAGGTCAGTTAGTGAACAATCCTTGTATTGGGTGTTTTGAGAATTGATGCCAAACAGACGGCTCCACGCTGGCGAAACAACCATTGCGAAGGCAATGAATCTATGGTCGCATTATCCGAGGAAATTGGTAACGTGCCAATACCCGACTCCGACCCAGTATTTGGCGCCAATGGTCCTTTGTGTCAGATTTGGAAGTCTAAACAAGCCAGAGTTTGCGCAAGGATATAAGTCTGCCACAAAATCGCTGAAAGATGTTCGACACGAGTAATTAGAATATGAGTTCAACCGCATACCCTCCAACTTTTACCCTAGACTTGTAGCATCTCCAGATGTTCGGACTCATTATCTATGTGGAAGTAATTGAACGTGAATCTACCAGAGAGGGGCGTATCGCCGTAGGACTGAGCTGCGATATTACCCCGTCTGGAACTTGTCGGCTGCATATCAGCAGATGAGTTCGGAGTTGGAGGGGAGCTCTCTCGGCCATCGGCGAATCTTGATGGCTCGCTATAACTGGGCAGCACGCTTTGCCCGTCAGAACCAGGCCCTTCATTGTAGGCTACGTACCCCGAGTTTGGCTTGGTGGATGTTGAAGCATATTCAAAGAGCTTCCACATCAATAGGAAGTCTTCCTCCGCCAGGTGTACTTGATTGTTCGTGTTTGGTGGAGCTGCACCATCGTACTCTTCTTCTACGTAGTTTAGATTCGGACGATAAGGGATCCGTGCCTTTAATTGCTCTAAGAGAGAAGTCTGTCTGATATCAGCTAGCGTGTACATGAGTCAAGACAATCTCATACTTACAAAAGCCCGTAAACGCGGCCATTCCTTTGAGAGCTTCTTCACAAAGCCGAAACATTTGTCAAATTTCTCTCTAGCAGATGCAGCTACCGTGATATACTGGCTTCTGGTATGTTCTAAATGGATCGAAGCTGCAATTGCGACGAGGTGACCGACGAAGGGGTCATGAATCATCAGCCCGGCTTCGTCCATGTGATTGAGTAGCCTATATACCCAATTCGCGTGGATCAAAGAGAGCTCATAAGACTTTTGCAAGAATGTGATTGGGATTGTATGCTTGAGTCGTGCAGCTTTGACGTGAATAATGAAAGGGTGGTTTCTTTGTAGGTGTTCAGTATGTCAACACAGACAATTTAAGTTGTACTCACAAGATGCAATTTATTGCTGACAGACTCATTTGAAACCGCAACCATATCACGAAGTAGCTTCTCAACCGCGGTTCTTCCAGCACGCGAGAAGGTGGTCCGACACACGATAGAGTATGACCAGCAGTCTCACACCCTATGTTACAGTTAAGTACCTATCACAACGGAAGGAAAATAGACTGACTTGTTTCGATGTCCAAGAGTTTGGTTAATATCGCCGCCCTGGGGGAGTCGTGCCTCCAAAGAGGAACTTCAGTGCTCGAGGGAGGCTGGGCAATGTAGTCGATGATACACTCCCATATTCGAATCGTTTGTATCTGCAGACAAGCAACAGTCTGGGGTGGTAGTGGCGCACCTGAATCTACAGACTCTAACGAGATATCAGCCTCGGGGGGTTGAGCCGGAACATCTGGATGAAAAGGACCGCTCTGGATAACAGGGAGTTCGAAGAGTGCAGTCGGAATCGACGGATTCTTCGTATTTCCCCCGAGAAGCATTCTGTCCAGCATAAAAAGAGACCAAATGATCTCCTGCCTGCGAGCTCGGTCAACGAGCTGCAAGCCCTCAAGCGAGCCGAGACCCAACATGTCACGGGCTTGGGCGACTCGCAACCCGATAGAAACTTGGGCCCGCGCTCTCTCTATCCTTCCGTCTGCACTCGTCAATCGGTCTCATCAAATACTAGTGGCCGCATCAACTCACCTCCTGCATCTACCTGAGCTTGTAGACAAATCGCCTGGAAGTAGACATCATCGATTTCGAAATTGCAATATGCCATGGTGATGAGGTCCCACGAGAGTTTAGTCAACTTAGCTATACAGTTCATCTTTTCGTGTCTGTCCTTGAAGAACGGATGTCGGGATGAGCGTAAGCTGAGAGCTAGCATTGCGTATAGGACCATCGGGGGTATGGGATCATCTTCTCCGGATTGGACGGAGTCGGAGTAGGCTAAGATGGGGCACGGCTGTTCGCAGAAGTTCGAGAAGTAAAGCGCGATACCCTCCGCTATGACCGTTTCTGGTAGTTGCGCATCCTGCACGCTAAAGACAATCAGCGGGTGATGATCATTATGATCAGCAACTGTCCGTACCTCGCGTAAAGGGCACGTGTCGTAGTAGGAAGCTGAATTGGTGAAAGGTCGATTCCAGGTTCTTGTGAGATTCTTGCTGCTCGGGATTCCTCATTCTGGCCTTGGGAGGTGGGACGCTCGGCTGACGCAGCACTTTGAACGCTAAGAATTGTCAGTGCTGCTGGCTAAATGTTTCTCGATAGAAAGCGTACTCGATTACCGCAGCGAGCCTGTTCAGCATATTTTCAATCGCGTTGAGACGCTCGGTCTGAAATGAATGAGTATTTTGGGTATACACTGATGGCATGCATTACATCATTGGTGCGAACCATTTGAGAAACATCGCTTGCGTAATTCTGAGGCGCTGTAGGCCTTTCGCGGGTTTGATACTGACTGACATAGATACATCTTTGTCGTAATCGCACACAACAAGAACAATCAGGTTTCTCGCCAGTGCATTTAGACTTCTTGCGACTGCCCATGTGTTAGTTATCACGCGGTCTGAAGAAACCGAGTTCTGGTGCGCACGGACCGACAGTTCTCGCAAGCTTGTCTTGCACGCTTATTCGTAGTATACGGGTAAGTTTGGCTGCTTTGGTTATGCTCTGCCATCTAGAGGATGTACGGTTGGATTCTTGATCAGTTGCGTAATCTCGAATCTGTCGAAAGGCACGCGGCCCGGCTAGCGATCATGTGATATCTCGCCTCCCCATCCGTCCCTGCGCAATCTGGAGATAGGAAGAAGGGCTGAATTCTCAAACTAGTCCCTAAATCAGAGCTTATCTCGGAATGCTGACTGGCTAGATGAGCGGGCCGGTCTCCGGTCATGTGATCGGAGCCATCAATCACGTGAGCGGCCGTTGATCCACCATGTAGACGATAAAGCAACATGCTACGGATGAGCTACTAAGTCTTTAGTTTGCAGCCTCAACTCGCTTCGGCACTCGTCATGAGACAGTATCTTTGGAAGTTCCTTGGTTACAAAGACCCGCAAAACGAAGAACGGCCGAACCTTACATCGCGCAGCCTACCGTCATCGTGGTACAGGTCCGATGCCATCTATCAGCTTGAGAGACGGGCCATTTTCTCTAAGAGATGGATTATGGTTACACATAAGCACAGATTCCCCACTACGGGAGATTTCATTCAATTCGAGGAAGCAGGCTTCCGCTTCTTTCTGTGCCGAGATCGAGATGGCGTTATCAATGGATTTCACAACGTCTGTCGGCATCGGGCTTTCCCGATTGTGACAGAATCTCAAGGACGAGCGAAGATACTTTCCTGCAAGTATCATGGGTGGTCTTACGGACTGAAAGGTAATCTAGCAAAGGCACCCGGGTACGAAGAAATGGAGAATTTCGACAAGGCGCAAAACGGACTTTTACGGGTGAATGTTCACGTCGACCACAAAGGCTTTGTATGGGTCAATATGGACGCTACAAGTAAACTGGCATAGGAAGACGACTTTGAGGGTGTTGACACACAGCCTCGCATGGATGTCTTCAATTTTGACGATTACCGATTCGATCACACATGGGACATGGGTGGCGATTACAACTGGAAGACGCTTGCCGACAACTACAACGAATGTTATCACTGCCCAACAGCTCACCCGGACGTAGCTGGCATCACAGATCTGAAGCTCTACGCAGTCAATACAAAAGGAGGGCACATTCAACACTTCACCAACGCGGAAAATATTGCTATGGATGAGGGACAACGAGTTCGCAGCACGTACTATTTTCCAAACGCGTGTATGACTGTCACGTAAGTGGGCGCACCGAACATGAGAAGTGCTACCAAAGCTAGCTGACCTAAATTAGACCTTTCTTCTTCTATATGATGAGATGTGTGCCCACATCGCCCAATCACTGCTCAATGGAGTACGAAGTGTATCGGCACAAAGACGCCTCGGACGCGGAATTTGAAGCCATTGACGCCATGTATAAACGCGTTTTGAACGAAGATAAGTGGCTTTGCCTCAACACACAGAAGAATCATGACGCTGGGGTGTATGTCAGTGGGGAGATGCACACGAGGATGGAAAAAGGGCCACTGTTCATCCAGCAAACCGTCCGCAACCTTGTTTGGCAGCATTACGAGCAAGAGAAGAAACTGGGGCGTGAAATATGGCCCGCCAGACAGGTTTTGTCAGATTCAGCGATTGGAGTACATGAAGATGAAAGCTTCTCTTGCAGCCTGGCCTCTAAGTCTGACAAGCTCGAGTGGTAAGATGCGGAAGGCCATGGCTTAAATACAAGCAGTGAAGAACTCGAAAGGAAGAATGTAAAACTCATGTAAATACTAGTTCTAAATTCTGACATCGATGTTCATGTTATATCTAGCTCCGTACTAAGGTTGTATCCCAGATTTTTGCGCAGGAATTTTGTATGTGCGCTTCGCAAGGCAGCAGCTGGTGGAGTCGAACGTGCAGCGGTCAACAAGGGAACATACGACGAATGACAATTGACACCGTATTGGTCTTCTTCTATGGATGATGCAAAGCTACAGTCGCAAGTAACCCAAATTTTCGATTAGCACATCATTGCTGGAACCACCGACTATGGGCTTCTATCTTTGCTCTATCGAGCTGGCTGGTCTTTCTCTTACTTATCGATACAACACAATCTACCGCTGCAACAATGGTTCGGATCCCATCTCAATTTCCTTCTGAACGTTTGAATATGTCGTTCGGGACAAGCCGCAAAGTAAGCCTGTCCTGTGATAACTATGCTGGTGAAGGCTTGGATCGCCAGGATCACTTTGAATTCTAGAGACGGCGAGATGGATTGCTAATTTTGAGGAAACACTGACCTGATAGTTCCAATGAGATGCAAACTGTGTGCTCTGTTACACCTATTGCAACACTTTCTGGCCTAACGCGATAAGCGAGTCTGCTTAGACTGCATCGATCTGCACTGCCAATCTAGTGTATGTAAAGATATCATAGCCACAACGCCCCTAGGGTCGCCTTACAAGGCTGACGATAATCTTTGCTACACGCGGAACGTTCAGAGACAGACCTGCTCGGATGGGGAAGGTCCTTAAAATGACGTGTCAGCCTGGTGGTCGCCTTATCCAATCATCGGTCTTGATATCCGTGCAGGAAGGCGGCCCATCAACGCCTTTGCGGTACATGCCTATCGATGGTAATACTTAAGAACGTATGTCTTCTGATATCTTTGTGTGGTTCTGATGCAAACAACATGAGACCTCAGCCTTCAATAGTTGTGACGGTGGCGAGCATCATAGCGCTTTGCCACAGCTTTGTTCTTCCACCTCCGACAGGCTCCTTTAGCGTCGGCTCCGAGGCATTTGTTTTGCCAAAGCTCACAATTGATGATCCTGTGGCACCCAATGGTACTGGGACCTTCGTCTTACTCAACGTATACTACCCGACCAAACAAAAGGCCTCACCTTCAAAGTATATCTGAAGCAACTTGTCCAATCTTTACGACAATTTGTATGGACTTCCAAATGGTACTTTCAGCAACACCACCGCCCTGGTTTCGTACAAGGCAAAGCCACTCTCATTGAAAACATGGAAGAAGCTGCAACTGCCTACACTCATCTTTAACCCTGGGTTTGCAGGACCCCCATCTCGGTTATTCCACGCTCTCCTCTCCGATCTGGCATCAAATGGCTACTCAGTTGTGGCACTGGACCACCCACACGAGGCACCATACATCCAACTGCCCGACGGTACCGGCGTCTCCGGCCTGCCCTTCGGCTACCAAACTAACACAACGGAGAAACTGAAGCTTGTCCAGCGCGTACACGACTACCGCCTATCTGACGCCTCCGCAGTCCTCGACGCCATCCCTCTCATCTCAAAACGCCTGTCCATACCCCTCAACTCCACACACTTTTCTTTCGTCGGCCACTCGCTCGGCGGCTCCGCAGCCCTCAGCCAGGTCCTGTACGAACGCAACCGTACAGGCGCGCAGAAGCACGCCATTCTCGGCGCCCTGAATACTGACGGCAGTCTTTGGGCACCGGTGTCTGCGAACGATTCATCGGTGGACCTGCGCATACCCAACCTGTTGCTGAGTTCGGGGCAGCATAAAGGCGATCCGCTGTTTGCGAACTTCGATAGGCAGCAGTCGGCCTGGGCGAAGGAGATCAATATCGGAGGGCGGTCGAATCACTCCGACTTCTCGGATCTCATTGTCATGAAGCAGGCGCTTGGAGTCGCGGGTGGCCCGGGAGCAGTGACTGCGGAGAGGATGATCAGTATTGTGCGAGCACTCGTGGGGAGTTTTCAGGGTTTCCTGGTGGGGAAAGGTGAGGGAGTCTTGAGCGGCACAAACGAGATAAGGGCGGCTTGGCCGGAGTTGGAGTGGCTGTACAACGGAACGAAACACTGATCTACTCATGGTGATAGCGGATTGTCTGTCGCAATATTTCTGCGCTAGTAGCTTGCTTGCCTTCTGCCTGTGCCAGTGTTGCCCGTAGTCAAACACCGTGTCCCACCCAGTACTCTACATCCTTCTCAAAACCAAGTCTCCGTAGGCCGCTCTGTCCGAGTCCAGCGGAACACCACGCTCGGGCAGGCTATCAGCATCCGCAAGCCCCCAGTCTTTTCCCACCTCACTACACAAGACTGCCACCAGCATGACGATCATCTTCATAGCAAACGCCCTTATATCCGTCTTGTCAGCAGCGCAATAAGTCGCGAAAGGCATGAAGCCTAGCTCCAGCTCCCCGTTCTTCAGTGCCGACGTCTTGGCCTTTGAACCTAAGCCCGTGACCTTTTCCGCCCTCTCCTCCGGGCATATGTCCTGCCATCGCTCAGGACGGAAGACTAGAGGATCTTCGCCGCCGAGGAGCTCGGAGCGGTGGCAGGTCTCGATGTCAGCGCGGTGCAGGACCCCGTCGAATTCGCGATGGACGTGGCGGCTTGGAGGATACAGGCGGAGAGCCTCTTTGGCGAAGTCGCTGGGTCGAAGGTTTTCCGCTGAATCTTTGTGAAAAGCGAGGGGCATGCAGTCTGGATTTCTCAGTTCGTCGAGAAAGCGCGTAAGGACAAGTTGCCATTCGGAGCTGTTCACGGCGTTTCGGAGGCAAACTTCCACGAAGCAGCGTAGAACGACACGCCACATAGTTTCATAGGCTGGAAGAAGGAGGTTCAATGGGTTCCCTTCAGGAATGGTCGGTTCTGTTCCGCAAAAGAGTTCCTCAGGGAAGCTTCCCGGCATGACAGTAGAGCCCACATTTGTCACACGGCGCAGGGACTTGTGGAGGTTGTGTTGATCAGCCCACTGCGGTCGCTCACCGTCTGGCCTTTTAGAGCCGATCCATAGGTCGTTGATTTGGTGACCGATGAACTTGACATCTTCAAACGTGTCCGTAGTATCCGACGCAATCTCAGCACCGGTAAAGAGGTAGGAGAGCGACAGCTTCAGGGTAATAAACTGAACCAAATCTGCGATTTTGATGGAACCGGTGCCCTCTCGTTGCATGTACTCGTTGCAGTAATCGATGGCATGTTGTCGAATGTCAGTCCAATCACCCGTATCATCTCTGGCACTCATCTTGCAGGCATTCTTCATCTTTGTGATAGCCTCCGTTCTGAACTCTCGGTATTTGTTGGTGTCTTTGTCAGTGAAGCTATTCTTGATGCCGAAGACCTCCACAAGACGTTGATTAGGCCTGGTCCTGGCTTCGTTCCGATTGTGATAGACTTGACCATTATGCTTGTAAGTAATGATACTCAAACACTCTCGAACCTGAGCCATTTCACGCTCTCGCTGCTTGTCAAAGTTCGCCATTGTGATCTGTAGCGCTAGACAGAGAAACCGTGATAGTAGATGGGTGCCGGTAGCGTCCGCACTGAATTGGTAGGTATATACTTGCAGCTTTCGATTGTGGTTTGCTCCTATAGTTGATTGTGGTGTGCGCGTGCAGGCCTCACGTTCGAATTAGACATGTGTCTCGTTTTCGCCTCGTGCTGAAGGTTCCGAAGATATATAGAAATTGACAAGCAGTGTCTTATGTCCCGTGCTCCATGTTGCTCCTGTTAGGCCTGGTGTAAAATCGATGGTTGCGTCCTCTCATGCCTTACTTGGGGTACATTGCTCCGTTGGCCCTACTGATTGTGGGGCGTGCAGTTCTCGGCTTTTGTAGACCCTCAAGACACCGCAAGTACTAGTCGGAGATTCTTAGTCTCGTGTGGACATTGTAGCGTAGGTGTAGCGTCGATCTTGCAAATGTGCTTCAAGAAGATGAGCATCCTCGAGAAGTATCCGCAATACATGAAAGCGAAGAAGCTTCCACTTGACCACATAGCCTTACTCATGTCCATGACATCTGTGGAGGCGTCATATGATACTAGAGAGATACAGCACAAGGTTGCAAAAATGCTTTGATGTATACAGAGTGTGAAGATCGATTTGGCCAACGCCTGATAAAACGCCTTGCAAAAATATCTACGGAGCGCCGCAGTGTCGCACATAATTGGACCGACCTGTTTCTAAAGAACCTTTCAGTCCAACAAAAGAGTTTCCAAAAGTGACGCTGCTGTACGAGAGCATAAGTGAAATCAGAAGCAGAGCTTGCCATCTGTAGTGTGGAATAACCGCCCTCTGACATCGATTCTTGGGGACCCTAGAAACCAGTGAACAGCGAAACAGGCTCTGGAGCGCGTGCATGCTCATGAACGTGCTCGTCGACGTGCCTATAGAAGACATTGACCTCGTTGGAGCCATCGGCCTGGGGCATCGAAGAAACCTCAGTGACCTCCTCATGCAGATCGACCGAGGCGCTACTGGCTGAGCTCTGGCGCTCGAGCTCTGCCTGGTCAGCTTCGGCCATCGGCACGTCATTCTGAATGGCGTCCTGGACATCGAGCTCGTCCTGAACACCTGCAATTTCTGCAAGGACAGCTGTCCCGGACGGCAGCTCCGTTTCGTCGTAAAGCTGATCGTTCTCCGAAGCGAGGTCATCGGCAGCATCCTCATCTCTCGCAAGTAGCTCCGGGTCCAACTCAGCTGCGGCTTCCTCCTCCACAAGGTTGTCAGACGAGTCAACAGTGGCACCTTGCGGACCTAGCTCGACTTCGATCTCGACCTCCTCTCCCTCGTCATCGGCCTCGCCTGCAGCAGCGGCAGCATTGGCGGCATCTTCAGTCAGAAGGTCTGCGATGAATTGCTTTACCTGCGCTGCAAATCTGTCTGCAACCTCGAACGAGGTGTAGCCACGGCGCTTGCGAGGAGCAGCAGTCTTAGGTCGCGCGGTCACCTTCTTAGCTGGGACAGCTGGAATAGGTGCGCTGGCCTTGCGACCACGACCGACAGCCTTCTTGGGCGCAGGGACCTTGGCCTCAACCTCGACCTTCTTAGGCCTGCCGCGGGCCTTCTTAACAGGGTTCGCGGCTTGTTTCACTTTCTCGACCGGGCCAGCATGTTGGCGAGGGTCAGAGCGCGCGGCGGTGGGCTTGGAGCGAGGCGAGGTACGCTTTGCGACACGCGATGAGCCGACGACACGATTAAGATTGAGCGCAGGGCGGCCGCGACGCCTCGGTGTTGCAGGCGCTTCAGCTGCGACGTCTTGCTTTGGGGGACGACCGCCGCGCTTCTTGGGCGCAGCAGCTGCTGCAGCGACGCTCTCTGCAGCCTTGGATGGCCTTCCTGGGCGCTTCTTGATCGCGACGGGAGCATCTGCGACAGCTTCCTCAGCAGCTGCGACGGAACGGCGACCGCGTTTGATCGCGTTGTCGATCTGCGCAATTGGCTCATCTGCTTTTATCTTGGCCGGGCGACCGCGTTTTTTGGGTGCTTCGACAGTCGCTACGCCTGCGGCGCTCGCCTTCGCGACGCGACGGCGCTTTGTGGGAGGATCGAGAGGTGTTGCGGCCGTGGCGCCTTTGGCTGGGCGGCCGCGACGCGCTGTGCTCGTCTGCGCTTTGGGAGCCATTGGAGTGCGTTATTGTGTAGATGAGACGCGTCGTAGGCTCGGGAATGTCAGTGAAATCAGAGTTGGTAACAATGCGACGTTGTTGCGAGTGAGAGCGTGCGGAGGTAGTGGGCGCGAACGCGACCCCGTCGCTGCAAGAGAGACACAGGTAATTGGTGCGGGAAGCCAGTCCACCTCCGCGAACGTCGCAACCATCCTTGTTTTAACCTTAATACGTCAAAAGGTAGAAGAATTGGATTGTGAGCTGGCAAGATTTTGGAGAATGGATGCCCATATGAGTTGTTGCGCAACTGTCCTCTGCCAATTCGTATGACGTCAAGGTGCTATGTGGAAGCGATGCCATCGGCGGCCGCTATCAATTGATGGTGCCTGACAGTGCCAGGATACATCTCGGTAAACACACGAAGGTAGTCAATGCCAAGTAGGTCGAATACCGCCATGACCTGAACAGCTTACTCATAGCGAGCAACTATTGCTTGGAACCGTAATCTGCTCGTGAGAGTGCTCTACGCGATGCTGGCGCCATCACCAGACTTCATGGACAACACAACATCCAGAAGGGTCGGTGATCATGTGTATAAATTCCAGGTCATCGATTCCAGGCGTTGCACACGTCTTAAGATTGACCAAAACTGTCGAACACAGTGTGCTAGGTATAGAATAGAGTGCCCTCGTGTAAGATCTACTGAACACACTTACGCCATGATGGTAGAATATTACAGTCTGAAGTGCCAGAAATCGGTCACAACCCATTACCAAACCCCGTCGACGATCCACACTCGTAGTCCATCTTCTGTTTCAGAATCACGTCTGCAAGCGTCTCAGCATCGTCAACAGCCACCAGTCAAGTCTGACAACTACCAAAGGATCCTCGAGATTGCCGACGGGTATTGGATAATGGCTTCCAAAAATGGACTGGCAGCCCCCTCCATTTGTAGAGGCGCCCAGTCGGCGTGCTTCACGAATTCACGATGTCCTGGAACACTCCAGTCCTTATTCTCTTTGCGTGGTATGCGACCTTTCCACGTGCTACATTGGCTCAATCCCAAGCCTTTGCCATTGGCCCCGAAAGCTTCAGCACCAGTAGGGCTCGGAGAAGATGACCTCGTTTGGTTTCCTGTATGCAACAACAATCTAAAGCTTGAAGTGGGTTTGCTTCATCCCAAGTGGTCTCTTGCAAGGAGATGGCTTCTTTATACGCTGGAAAAGGACCTTTAGAAGAATGAAGTAAGGATGCAAGAGACGTTGACGCGACGCGTCTGCGATGAGCGCTAATTTCATGCATGACGTAGCGCCGTTTGACACCACACCATCACCTTCCCCTTCTGTGTCGACACAACACATATTGCAAGCTGCCGTACCATTCCGCAGACACGTCTGATGTCCTGGATTTTCTTTTGAGTTCTACGCTCCAAGTTGCGTGCTTACACTGGGAGCAGCGAAGAGGACCAATCTGCTGGCAACCATCCCTTGGGTTTCAAATGGCATCTTGCCTGTTCGACTGCCCATTCTCAAAGGTACAGAGAGATTCGTCCTAAATGCATTGAGCGTGGGACCCAAGCACTCTGCCAGTGGCAAGAGAAGCTTGATCACGTCCGAGTGCTTCACAACTGCGGAAACATTCGGTCTTAGAATGCACGATTTCTGTAGAAGCCTTCAAAGTGGCTACTCCGAAGACTCAGTCAATAGGCATCTACACCGACTAATCCAATTGTAGAAAAGCCAGTTGCGACCGAGTGATTCACCATTGAGTGATGGAAGGGTCGTAAGTTGAAGCATCTGCCATCGGCCCGAACAAAAAAGCGTATTAAAACAATGAAAAGTGAGCGACGCCTTTCGAAGAGCCGCATCAAACATCTGACACGCGGAATGTGCAAGGAGCTACGCAGCTGCCGCAGCAAGGCATAAACAGCTTCATCTCCTCTTCGTGAGCCCTCAACGTAGATCGTGTAGCATCTTGCCAATGTGCTTTCTAGATCTGCATTCCGAATATGAAACAGGGATTTAGAACGCAATAACCGCTTCTCGTACCACATTCCTAGTAGTCACCTAACCAACCCACCTATCTCCAGTACCAGGACGGTCTGGAACCCTCTGCTGGCTCCTAAAGATGGCAATACGATCAGTGGGGTTTGTTTTGATCTAGGTACCAAGAATTCACGACTCACCTCTATATCTTCAAGCACCACGAAGCTGATACAATGTCTAGCCAAGCTTTCCTTCAGTCACTCTTTTAGACACACACACTCATTACCACTGTCTCTCCTTACCAAGATGAAGTCACTCGTGGTTGGAGCTATGCTCCTTCGCACCTTGAATGCGCAAATACCTGCACCTGGAAATGTTGCACCCGCTCTTGGTGTGCCAGCCGTGCTTCCTGCTGCGCCTGTTGAACAGGCGCTAGCACCACTCATCACTCCAGGAGTTGATGCCCAATCTGAGGCGAATCTGTTAGGTTCTGTCGCTGGCGCGCTGCCCTTGCCTAATCTGCAGCAAAGTTTCTCGCTCCCGAGCGGCACTGCAGATGTTGTGCTTCCCCCGGTTCAGCCTACAGCTCCAGCAGCACCCTTTGGTGCCGGGATACTGCCTGGGTTAGGTACGAGATTTGGTCCGAACGGTTGGAGCGTCCCAGAAGCTGACAATATCTTAGCTGCACCGAGTGTGCCGATTGCACCGGTCAACCCCTTCGGCGCGGTTGCTCCAATCGCTTCGGTTCTCCCGGGTGTGCCGGCCGTCAACCCATTTGCTCCTATCCAGTCCGTTGTTTCCCAGGTAGTGAATTTGGCGCCTCCTAACCCTCTTTCATTCATACTGCGTCCGACTAGCAGTAGTTCTGTCGCGTCGAGCAGCCCTGTTCCTCGAGTGGGTGGCTTCGGTGCCTTTGCTGTGCCAGAGCCGGTCATCGTCGATACCGCACTTACCGTCGTCGATACCGCACCTCCCGTTATCAATACTGC
>JUDZ01008978.1:0-13842 GCA_000812845.1 Stagonosporopsis tanaceti | reverse complement strand
GCAATCGGGCTATAAACTATGTGGGCTGCGTGATGACAATCGCGCTGATCATGATGTGGATGTTCGTCGTCGTTATGAACGTCAGAGCGGTTGTCATTCACCAAGTTCTCTGGCCGCAGAAACAAGAAGACAGAACGGAGGGTGGTTGGAAACAGCAGAGTGCGGACGAGCAGCGGCGGAGAGTGGGTGATGGAGGGGAGAGTACCGTAGGGAGAATTGTACGGACTGTAAGTCGCAGGGGACTGGAAGGAGCAACTGGTGCTTCTAGTCTGGCACAAACTCGAGCACAGACAGATACTGGGCAGAGAAGGCGACAATGGAGTTTTGTAAGCACCACAGGGATGCGCCAGCGGTAGCATCGCTTCGATAGAGGAAAGGTTTCTCGGCACGATTAACACCAGCTCTTCGATGACCCTCTCGCTGCATTCGACTTATCAAGCTGTACGACTCAACAATGACCCTTCGTACGATTCATTTGCACGCTGAGGAAGGGAAAACTGAGTCCTGCAATAAGTGTGACTGTCAGACCCTATCATTTCTTGCTATTCTGTTTCGGTGAGAGCTCCTCTACGATATTGTTGGGGTCCTTCCATGCTAGCGTAACATACTTGGTGTGACTTCCTCGTGCAAACACTTCGCCCTTGCTATTGCTGAAGTTGATCGACGTGTACGCTAGTGTCTTGCCAACTGTGTCGCATCAGTATCTCTCAAGTAACCGTCTCGAATGGAGCTTACACTTGTCGCAAGTCACCTCAGCCTTGATCAAGTCACCAATCTGCCCTCCTGATGATAGATAGGTGACATTGAGATCGGTCGACACGCCGGTCGCGAAAAGACCACGGGAAGCTACAGCCAGGGACCCACCAAGGTCAACCATGCTAGCTATGGTGCCTCCATGGAGGATTTTTAAACGGTTCTGGCTCGAGGTCAGTGTCCAAGCAGGTTTTTGAATCAAAATCACACACAGTATGCTCCTTCTGAATGTCAAGTTCGAACTTGACCCGGCCGGGAGTTGCCGAGGTTACGCGCAGCTGTAAGAGTCAAGGTCAGCGAGTGAGGTCTGTAAAGCCATACAGCAGTATCCAACGAGACCTACCCCGTCCAGTAATCTGCGTTGAATGTCTTATCAGCTCCACTGTCCACCGTTGGGTAAGATGCAGCTCACCTTGGCTCGAGGCCAGAATTGGCACGAAATGATTCCCAAACCTGTCAATTGATCAGAAATGTTTCGTTGGCATCTACCAAACGATGTATAGACTCACAGATCTGACAAACTTGAGCGCAGGCATCTTTGCAGCTTGTCTTCTGGGTCGTCGAAGGAACGACGGTTGTTCCGCTCGGCAACGAAGCTATGGGAGCGCGGGAGCTAGACAAGGGGTGGAGCGGACATGTGGGGCTCCGCTTCTACATTGGCGCGTCATTGCTGCCTTCTCACTGTTTGTTTCGACCTTTACCTTTCGCAGGCCTCAACGCGTAACTCACACATTTGGCCTGCCGTCTTACCCTGAGATGATGATAATTCGATAGTACGCTAATTGTGAACTCTCAATAGCGACTATGTCTGTGCCTTCGTCTACCCAAGCGCTCGAATTCCTCCAAGGTCTGCCACTGCAGACGCACAGGAAGCTCTATGAGGCGCCTGCAACAGTGCTGGCGGTATACCGCTGTATGCTGCCGCATCTGGGTGAGCTTAACACTTACTGTGTCTGCACTACCGGAAACTAACACAATCCAACAGCGAAAACACTTGTAATGGCAATGCTCTACATGCCCACACCGTTCCCTGACGCGCAGCTCAAAGCCTGGTTCAAGCCAGGCGCCACCCGAGAGAAAGAACAGGCCATATTCATTCTCACCCAACTCCACATCCTCGATACCGCGAAACAAGACGACGGCACAAGATCACACTTGCTTTCACCAGGCTTCAAGCGTAGCCTGCGCAACGCTCTGGAGGGCTCGGGGAGGGATGGCTCTTTCGGAGTATCTGCTACAAAAGAAGAGAGGAGAGGAGAGAGGAGGGTCAGCATTGACTACCTTGACGAATATGCAAGAGCGCAATGGGAAACGATCCTCTTCTACATGGTTGGTGGTGCTGCAGGTGTGGATGTCAAGTCAGACATCGGAGCAGGAACAAAGAAGCTGTTGCATGCTGGAGATCTCGTCCGGACGTACCATGGGCAACCGCGAATCACGAAGGAAGGATTCACATTTGTTTTACAAGAGACGAACGCCCAGGTCTGGAACCTATTGATCGTATATCTGAAAATGGTGAACGATGTACGTAGTGGCCAACACTATCTCACATGGAAAGCTGGATTGCTAACGTCCGGCAGCTTGGTATGAACGAGACTGACGTCCTTTCTTTCCTCTTCATGCTTGGTTCTCTTGAACTCGGTCAAGCCTACTCGACCTCGACGCTCTCTCCCACACAACTTCAAATGCTCGACGACCTCTCCGCGATGGGTGTTGTCTACCGTTCCTCTAAAGACGCCAAAGTCTTCTACCCAACCCGACTCGCCACAACATTAACCTCGGAATCTGGTGGCCTCAACAACACCGGCGATACAAGTTCCGGGAGCTCCAATAGCTCAAACAAAGGATTTATCATCGTCGAGACAAACTACCGTCTGTATGCATACACGGACTCCCTCATCCAAATTGCCATCATCTCTCTGTTCTGTAAACTCCAACACCGCTTCCCGAACCTCATCTCTGGTA
The DNA here is from genome assembly GCA_000812845.1 of Stagonosporopsis tanaceti. NCBI lineage: Eukaryota > Fungi > Ascomycota > Dothideomycetes > Pleosporales > Didymellaceae > Stagonosporopsis > Stagonosporopsis tanaceti. The sequence continues at coordinate 11,124 of JUDZ01008978.1, read as the reverse complement.
AGCTCACGAAAGAATCCGTCCACAAGGCAGTGTCACAAGGCATCACATCTCAGCAGGTCATCTCATATCTCACAACCTACGCGCATCCTCAGATGCAGAAGAACAAGACCTTCATCCCGCCCACGGTCATGGACCAGATCAGACTGTGGGAATACGAGGGTGAGCGAGTAGAGACGGAGAACGGATACCTGATGCGCGAGTTTGCTACACAGTCCGAGTACAACGATGTGAAGAAGTACGCAGACTCGTGTGGTGTTTTGCGGTGGAGCAATGACGAGAAAAGGATGTTCTTCATCAGTCATGTGGAGCAGGTTAGCGCGTATCTGAAGAGCAGGAAGGGGCCGAGATAGCATTCCGACTCGGCTGCTCAAATGCATCAGCCTAATTGCAAGGGCATGTAGCATGGATGGCGTACGGCGTACTGCGGAAATGGGAATACCACATGACTTTTGAGATGAACGTTGACCTGAAACAGAAAGGTATTACATGTATAGATATGATGCTTTTAGAATTTGGTATCTTTACACTTAAACAGCCCCACATGCTCTATCAACGCCACAAAAAATGCCTTCCAAACACACCTCTCTTTTTTATGCTACATCCTCATTCGTCCCCATTAGGTCCGAAATTCCGCACCTGCTCCTCAGGAACAAGTACCATCTCCTCGCGATCAACGTCCTCATCCCCGCCATCCAGCATCCTCACCTCGCGCGTGGGCAACTGTCCACCGCCCGCCTTCAGCGCCTCGATCTTGGCGGCCGTAATGCCGCGCACATACTCCTCGAGGTGCTCGTAGCCCGTCATGACGGCCTCGCCCTCCACATCGCCATCAACGTGCACAGGCCGTGTCGTCTCGCCGTGCATTTCGCCCGTGACGAGGGCGAGTTCGTCGGGCCGCGTGAAGAGCACATCAAAAGCGGGTTTGAGCTCGAAGACGGACTCGAAGACTGTGCGGCGGCCGAGGATGTACAGACCCAGACGAGCGCGGGAAAGCGCAACGGTCAGGCGGCGAATGTCGCGGAGATAGCCGATTGCTTTTGTGCGGACGAGGGAAAGAATGATGACTGGATCAGGTTAGCGGATGCCGTGGTTACCAAGAGTGGGTTGACCTACAATCGTTCTGCTCGCCCTGGTACTTGTCGACCGTCGCGACGATCTTCGGGCGTCCGAAGAAAGGATGGTCTCTGCACTTCGCGTTGAGGATATCGTTGATGAGTCCACGCTGGCCGGCGTATGTAGTCAAAATCGAGATCTTATGTGCTGGGTAATTAAGCAGCCGCATGTACATGAACAGCGCAACTGCGTACTCGGCCTCGCCCAGATTGACGATCCAGTGCGGTGTTGGCTCGGCTTCGCCGCGTCCCTTGTAGTCAGGCACATTGATGAACTGATACTCGTGCTTAAAGCCTGCGTTGGCGATCTGGAAGTCGGGCGCGGACAGAACGGCAGGGAGATTAGTGAGAGCTGGGTAGCGCCACTTGTACAGTTCTGCGATGGAGGGCCGGGCACGACCTTGCTGGTCGAGCATGATGGTTGGCACACCGAGGCGGACGAGGCGCTGGAAGAGGGATTGCTCCAGGTTTGCGTATTGTCTAAACGCAAGGTTCTGGATAATGGGCGAATTCTGGAGGTGGTCACCGCAAAGGACAATGCGCTGAAGAGGTAATACGCCATTCTGCGGGTTCTGAAGGGCGAGCGGGATAAAGTTCTCGATCTCAGTGATCTGCGCAGCTTCCTCCATGATCACGTTGTCATAGTGGAAACCAAGAGATGCAATCTCTTGTCTTCGCATGGCAGCGTGGGTGGAGGTCATAGCGATGATCCGAGCTTCCTTGACGAGAAGGTAGTTTGCCTTGTCGCGAGGATTTCGCAAGATCTCGAAGGGACGAATATCCTCGAGTTCCGCAAAGATCTTCTCAACATGGCGGTAACAGCCTTGAGCAATGTCAAGAAGCTGCTCGCGATCTGCTTCTGGCGGGAACAAGGGCTGCGGCGCATTCAAGAAGTAGTCTTTGAGGGGGAACTCAGCGACTATCTGCTCGACGCTAGTCTCATCCGAGGTGATGCTGTCCCAATATTGCGTCCAAGCTGGCTTAACGTAGACAAGGTTGAAATAATCTGCAGTCTCGCATGAACTGCCATGGGCACCTGGCGCACCAAAGTTCTTTGCAAGGCGATCAACTTCTGCCAAGTAGTACGTACCCCTTTCAAGGAACGACTCTACCCTGCCATGCTTGCTGTAGCTGGCCTCCGTGTCAAGGTCTTCCTCTCCATGACCGAGACGTAACAGATGTCGCTCGTCGATGTCGAGGGCGACGATCTTCTGAAAGAGTTGGTTTAGCGCCTGATTGCTGTGAGCAATAAGCAGAGTTCGCTGGTCCGGGAAGTTGTGGTAGATATTAGAGATAATCTGGGTCGCAACGTCCGTCTTTCCGGTTCCCGGCGGGCCGACCACAACCGTGAGACCAGGCTGAGTGCCAGAAGTGATCGCTTCGACCTGCGCAGGGGTGAATCTTACTGCATTCTGCTTGAGAGCATCTGCAGGGTATGGCCCCATGTTCGGAGGCTTGTACGTCGAGACATGCAAGGATTCATGCGTGGGCTGCGGTACCTCTACCTGGTCGCGACGCCGCTTTTTAGAAGGTTTGGCAGGTGCTGCCGCTGGCTCAGGTGCTGCAGGGTACTTTACGACGTATGGTGGTCCGAACGTCCCCTGCGCGTCTTCTGCAGGCTCTATTGTCTTTCCTGGCAAGGACTCCACCAAATGCTGCCAATCTAGGAACGTATCGCGGAAGTCGATCGACTGTAAGCGATTGGGTAGGCGTGTATACGTCGCAGACGAAGGATCACCGTATCCTAGGAAGACCTCCTGCAACCAAGAGGGGGCCGGGATATCGGACAAAGTCAGACGCTTGATGGACTCGAGGATGGGGAGGAAGTTGTTTTCTCTCCCTTTCCGGCGAGCGATCATGTTCATGTTCTCGTATATGTTCGAACGGCCTTCGGCAACGTGATCCATATCGGTCTGATACTGCTTCGCATCGATGTGAACGGCAAGTCGTCGAGTCCGTGCACGAGGTGCAAAGTCGCCGTTCTGTGCGTGGTCGCGCAAAGGTCTGCCGTTGTCGTCCAGCACTTGGACGACTTGGGCACATCTCAACCTCGAAAGACCGACCTCATCACCCGTGCTTGCACTACCGTGACCGTTGCTCATAGGCGCATCATCCTTGCCTTCCACTGTAAGGAGGAACACCACGTCGCCCGGCCTCAAAGACTCCCACTCTCTGCGCACTGGAATTTGCAAACGACTGACGTCCAGGACAATCTCTGCGCGCACATAAGCTGGGTGCTCTTCTCCAACCTTGGAGGGTGCAACATCGACAATCCCTGGCGCGCTGATGGGAATTGACATCCTTGAAAATCCGCCAAACTTTGTGTTGGCACCCTTTCCTCGCGGCTGCACGCGCTTAATTACATCCTCCATGTCTTTCCGTATGCCGTAGAACGACTCAGCGCGATATAGGATGTACGACCTCCAAAGGAAGTCTCCCATAGTCAAATATTGCAGATTCAACTTTGGTATCGCAAGAGGTCTTGAGCCGTTATATGATTCGTTCCTCAAGAAGGTCGTCTCATACAGAATCTTTTCGGTGGGAAGTACAGGCATATCACGAACTGTGTCCTTGAAAATTGGCCTCTGCTCGACCAGCGAGACAAGAGTCTCCATGTAAAAGGTTCGATCGCGCGCCAGGAATGTCGTGCTAGGGTAGTCTGTCCGAAGTCCCATGAGTGAACAAAGCTCTTGCAGTTCATCATCGCTGAGTGTGCGCAGATGGCTGTCGAGCTCTTCCCGGTTGCCAATGCTGCCAAAGTTCGCCAGCGCCATCAGCTGCAGCTTATCTTGAAACGCAGCATATCCTGTCTGTTGCAGTTTCGCCAGATTGTCGTAGTGCTGCTGGTCAAATTCCAATTTCGATAGTTGCTTGCCGGATTGGTCCTCGATCGCAAAGTAGGTAAAGTGGCTGAGCAGGCTGTAGAGATCGCGGAAAAGACCGTTGTCCTCATCTGCGTACATTGGCGATAGTCTTATTGCAGGGAGCAGATTTAGATCTTTCAACAACGTGTTGACGTATCTTCTGGTAGGAAGCTGACTCTGCAGGTCGGTGAGGAACTCCACGAAACGTTCGCAATAGACTAGATTGTCGCTCATCTCTTGCTTTGTGTTGCTGTTGTAAAGACGATCGATGAAGTCGAGGACTAGCGTGAACAGCCACGACCGCTCAAAGCGCAGCCTGGCCTTCAGCGTCTCGTCTGCAGCTTCGTATCTCTTCCCAGATGCGCGCCACGCCTTGCGCAGCATCTGGTGCTCCTCAAAGTGCTGATCGCGCACCGAGTCCGAGTGCAGGCCGTGCCATATCGATATGCCAACAAGAGGCGCGCACTCTTTGCGCACAAGACCGCTGTCGAGAGATTGGAATGCGCCAATCACGAACGAGACCAGCTGGGTGCGGACCTTCATAGGCTGCGAGGGGTCGACGGTCATGGAGAGTATACGGCGGAAGAAGGAGGAGAATTCGGCGGGTCTGCTGGTGAAGTGGTCTGGAGCTTGTCAGTAGTGGTAGCCTGGGGGGAACAAGCTGTGTTTCTTACCCCATGACGGCAGATTCTCCCTCCTCTTGACATTGACCATCAGCGCCAGCAGCAGGTGGTGGTAGTTGGAGGCATCCTCGGCGAAGCCTGGCCACAGATATCTCTCCAGCAGCTGCAGGTTCTCGAGGACGAGCAGTGAAGAGTATGCAAAGTCGACCTTTTCCAGCTCGTCCCACAGCTCTTTCTTGACGACCTCTGGGCGTACCTTGGGCGTCTTCTTTGCAGCAAGCCAGTGCTTTCTGGCGACCTGCGCGAAGTGGTTCTCGCCGTGCAGGTCGGCGACAGTGGGACGGGCGTGGACGAGGGCCGAGTCGGCAGCGGCGCCAGACGAGGTTGCCTGGATGCCGTCCATGTCGAGTCGAGTGTATGCGCAGGCTGCGATTATCGAGAGGGTCGGGGAGCACCAGTCGCGGGGCGCGCAAGCATTGCTGATCGCGACGAGTCGCGTTGCAAATGGCCGGGCTGCGCTTGGCGCTTCAAACGTGAACTGGAACTTTTGGGAATGACGGCGCAGAGAGCTCGGACGGCACTTGCCGACCGCACCTCCCTCACGCAAGCCTCCGCAGCCAGCAGCAGCCAGCAGCAGCACGCCGCCCGCCCGCAACCCACCATGTCTTCGCAGGACGCCGCTGTCAGGCACCAGGCCGTTGTGCCGGACAAGGTCCCCACTGGAGAGTACCCGGTAAGCAATTGCGGCGCTGCACACTGCGCAATGGGAGCACACAGCTAACGCCCGGCAGCTCATCGACAATGACCCGTATGCCTCCCACTCCCGCTGCCCGCCCTCGCCCGCCTGCGCGCACGTACTGACAAGCCCCCAAGCCATCTTTCGCGCGTCATTCGCTACACCCGCCCCTCGGACTGGCTCTACGGCGCCGGTGTTGGTGCTATCAGCCCCGGTCTGATGCTGTACTGGGAGCGCGTTTCACCCTCGTTCGTGGGCAAGGGCGGCTTTGCGCCCGTCATGCGCCTGAGCGGTGCTGTCGGTGTCGCCGGAGCCGTCATCTTCGCCTACTCGCGGTCTGCATGTACGTGCCTGACATCTACAATTGGACTGCATGTGATTGGCTGCGGTCTTGTGCTAACATGGCGACAGCCCGCTTCTACGGTGCCCGTGAGAACCGCCGCGAGGTCGAGATGGACATGCGCGAGATGGTCGACAAGGTCAAGAGGGGGGAGCCGCTGTACGGCACCACCGAGATGACCGAGTACATGCAGGGAGTCGCACACAGGAACTCGCGCTACGCAGCCACATTCTCCCACGTTCTGCCGTGGCCCAACCTGGTCAACCACCCCTACCACGGTGTCGACACTGCCAAGTACTACCGCCAGGCCGAGTTGGAGCTCGAGCAGGAGAAGAACGTCCCCGCCAGGCGCTAGATTATATCACGCAGAAAACAAAAATATACCAGGCGCTTTCTTTGGTTGCAGCAGCTGTACATAAGTCTCAAAGAGTCATCGCAAGACGTGTTAACATGATTTCATTGCTTCACATTTTACTTTCTCCCAAACACTCCATCTACTACCAGCCCCACTCCTCTACGAGCTTGCCAGACTATCCAAGACGTTCTTCTGCCCCCACTTATCAACCTTGAGTCGACTCATCCAGTCATCCCGGTTGATATACCCGCCGCAAATCCTCCTCTTCCCTGTAAAGCTACTCCTTCCGTGTAGAACCCTCCAGTTATCAAAAATCGACACTCTCCCCGGGACCAACTGCTCCCAGTACTCGTTCTCCTTCTTCTTGAGCAGCGCATCAAACTTCCGCGCTGCATCGTACCACGTCTCGACCTCGTCAATCGGCAACTCAACACTGGCGCGATCAGACGAGTTCCAGCGCACGCGCAGCAGATCCCCCGTCGTGGGATCATGCTCCAGCACGGGGAATCCGCGGTACGGCTGGATGCTGATGCCCTCGTTGCCCGACGCGTGGGCGTGCACATTCACGGTGCTGAGGATGCGGTAGGCTTCCTTGTCTTGCTGCTGCAGCTCGTCGGCGACTTTGAAGCCGTCGACGAGCAGCGAGGCCCCGCCGCTGCCCTCGGTGTGCGACAGCAGGTGGAACGCTTGCAGGCCTGCGGGGTCCGAGAAGTAAGTGTTGTCGGTGTGCGCTTCCAGCGCGATGTTCGTGTATGCTGTGTCCTGGGAGGCGAGGTCCGCGGTGAAGTCGTAGAAGCCGCCGTAGTGCGTTTCGCGGATGAAGGCGATGCGACGAAGGAGGTCTTCTGTTGGTTGTGGGCTGTCGAAGGGAGTGTCGTCAACATAGCAGAAGCCGTTTCTGCGCTGCTTTGGTATTAGCTTGAGAGGCATGTTGCAGTGTCACGAAGTTGCTCACGATGGCGTTGAGGACGGTACTCATATTCTTGTCCATCGCTTCTTGGTAGGATACTTTGGGTGGGTTTGCAGCGATGGACTGGTCCCAAAGCTTAGGGCGGATTAGGCCCTGACGAATGACGGATCTTCGCTCAAAACCCGTCACCGCATTGGCAAGGAATGGTTGAGTGTATTTGCTCTTGTGGCCGTCGCTCCACTCGACATGGACTGATCTCCCGCTCGTTATCTCTTCCGCAGTCACCAAGGCCGATCTGATCGACAAGTCCTTGGGAATCGCAAAGGTATCCTGGAGTCGCTGCTTGGTTGACTCGTGCATGCAGCTACCGCATTGACAGTTGTCTCTAAGCCAGATGTTTGGAATAGTCTTGCTTCCGACAACGATCCGGCTGTTCTCAACGTGGACGTTTGCATTTTCCGGCAGCAAAGGTGCGACTTCTGTACGTACAGCCATGGGGCCCTTGAGAGTCTGAAGTAATCTGCGCCGAAGTTCATGACCTCGATGGAGTTCACTGTTGAGTTTCTTCAGATCCAGATGAACTATACTGGGACTTGGCTCTCCCTCTTTGCCTACGAGTTTGTCGAGCTTTGGCTTAGCAGCGCGGATACGGGCATTCTTTGTCACAGTGGTGGGGCTGCTGTCGTAACCTGTGGAGGTCTGAGTCGATGTCGTCGACGCAGTTGCTATCGATTGTAAGCGGGCCTGATTGAACAATGGAGTTTTCTGTTTACGTCAGTTACTGCTAGTTTACAATGTAAATGCACCTACCTTGGCATGTCTCATGATCAGCGGGACTCTCTGCGAGAACCGAAGAATATGCATCGCAGACATGATGCGCCGCGGGCAACGGAAAGGCAGCCGTGATCAATCACAGCAGTGCAGGATGGTGTCGATTCCGTGATCAAAAGAGATTCCCCGATCAATGTCAACAGCTGGTGCGTAGTCACGCAGAACGACACTTCGAACACGAACACCTTGCGTGTAAGGGCACGTGACAGGGGTCGACACAGAAGTGGTGAGACTAGGAGATTGAAGAGCTGACGGCTGCACGTAGAAATAACCTCGGTGAGAGGGACTATGCTCGTACGGTGCCGGGAGAATGTTCGTGCACATCGTGATCAGCGCATGAGCCAACAAAATTTGGGGACTACCCTACGGCTCAGAAAGACAATACAATCCTTCAGTGGCATATGAACTTGCGCGAGATGGCACCCAATATTCTTCGAGGTTCATATGCCACGCTGCAGCCCACGTTTTCGGCACGTTTGCGGCAACAGGACCGTGCGCACACTAGTTCTAGCGCGGCGCTAGCGCACATGGGCAAGAACACCAAATTTCTGTCCCGATCCGCGGTTCAAAACCACTTTTCAAGCCTCGCAACGCCAAAAGAACAAATAGAATGCAAAAAATAAGGGCCTGCGACACCAGAGGGACTCGAACCCTCAATCTTTGCCACCGGAAAGCAACGCCTTACCATTAGGCCATGGTGCCGTTTGATTAGATGAGAGATTCTGAGGTTAGATCGTCTATATATTAGTTTTGCAGCAGCACCTCTTTGTTTGGCCCTATGTCTTTGAGCTTTCTTTCGTCGGGAGACGAACTGTGGTTGAGTCCAGGGGGCTCGTAGTAAGCTGAGCCTTGCCCCGCTCTAGGATTAGTAATGCTGTAGTGGTGTGCCTCGGGCTCCATAGAAGGATGCTGGAAGCAAAAAACAGAACGCTGTTCGCGTGATAAGGCCGTCCGGAAGACAAGAAGCTTTCTTTTATGAGTCTCTCAAAGATTAGCAAAGGCCTCCTGACTGCTTTGTGATTGAACCTTAAAATATTGGCTAATTTTTTATCATAGTCCGCACATCATGAGAAGGTCAAATGCAAGATCACAGGAAGGTAAAGTTTGGGGGAAAGTTGTAATCTCCTGCACTCATCTATGCACTTGACACCAAGCACAATCGTTCCGGTGTCGCTAGAACAAATGTCTGAGTTAGTGGGGCCAAATCTATATGATAGGCTCCGGAAAAGTATACGTACAGTCCTGCTGGCGACATTGTGCTGAACGCAGTAGACAAGGGAAACGGATACAAGTAAGCTAAGGCCTTTGTTTTTCAACCCTTTACCTATTCGTATTCGTTTACTCGGACTACTACATTCTGCGTATCATCACCAGCAGGACTGTATGTCTACATTTCAAAGTCCAAATAACGTTATCAAGGCTCTCGCCCAGGAATTTCCAGGGCGTGAGGTCCTCCAAGGCTTGCTCACTTCTGTACATGGTACCACGGCACCCTACTCATCGTCATCCTCCACAACAGAGGGAGAGAATTCGAATCGTCTACGCTTGCGCTATTCTTGGATTCGACATCCATGTTCGCCGTTGTTGCTGTCTTCAAGTTCGTTGTGTAATCTGGCATTTGCAGTTGTTGCAATTGCCTCACCCGTTGACTGACTGCGACTGCGCTTCCCCAGGTTGAAGCGAGCTTCTAAGAACGCTGCCTTGATGACTGATACAGATCTGGCCATCGCTATGGGGAAATCAGTGTCGTCTTTGAGGCTGCTAACTGCCTCTATCTGTTGTTCTTCCGTGATGTTTCCCGTTAAATTGTGAGATATGACATAGTCAAGCACATACTTTCTTAACCGCTGGCGATTCTTGGTGGAGAAGGTCGTTGGCCAAAGCTGATCCTCAAGCTTGCAACGGGGAAAGGTTGAGACCTAGAGCAGTAGACGGCACTCTAACGCGTCGATTAACACGCCTCTCATGCTGCGCACGAGATAAATAACAAGCTCCAAATCATCTAGCTATTATGGAGGACTTCAAAAGGAATCAGCATAAGCTTTGGAAGGTGATAGTCTAGTCATAAGACTACGTAGCCTTTTATCTCTTACACAATGCCTTTCAGAGTCACCTAAGATCCTCCTGCCTATCATGTGCAGATATGGTAGCGGCAACACTGTTGAGCCGTGTTCACTACATGTGGAAGAAAAGAGGAGTTTCTCAGAGCGTGGTCAGGTGATCGTTGGATTGGACCACTATCGAATAGAAACTATCACCTGGAACCTCTATATACTTGAGAGCGTTGGAGAAACGTGTGACCGGCTCCAAGCTGGGGAGAGCGTGTGGGCTGACTCCCATAGGCTCGTGGTGAGAGCCTGTCAGTGAGAAGCCTGTCAGTGAGAAGCCTTTCAGGTGCTGTATGTCACGACACTATAGCAAGAGATCATCTCAATCTCGCCTTTTCTTCGATGCTCCTTACCAGCCTTAGTACCGTCTTGAAACTCGGTGATCCCGCCCTCGAGGCTCTCCGACTCGACACCAATTTTTCAGGCTGTAATGAAGCGTGCGAACGTGACTGGAGCTTCTACATAAGGAAGGGTTGAAGAGTGAACTCACTCTCGCCTTTCTCAGCCAACACAGAAACCTTTTCCAGCCTTGATGAGCATATTATCAACATCAACCCACAGGCCTGAACAGCTGTAAACGGTCATTTCGGCGGTCTTGGACGGTGCCGAGCACCAGGTTTATACTGCAATTGCTGAACGCCCTTTGGGGCTGCAGCATATTCCTTCAGTTTCGGGAGTATCCAAGCTACCGTAGCAAAGACACGGTGTGCTTTTGCCTTGGTGGCTCTATAATAATCATTGAGAATGAGTCTGGCACAGCTACAGGCTCTGTAGCAGGTCTAGCTTAGCAGATAACTATGCGAATAGACATGCTTTGGAGTCATCATGCCACAGAACTCTGTATCTGAGAGCGCGTACTTATCACCACCGACTCTGAGGCTGTTCTTGGCCGCTGTGAATTAGCACCATATTCACAAGATGTTGGCTTAGACTGGCACTTAACTGACTCAGTCTTCTTTTCATTCTATTTGAACAGATCACAAGAACCGGGATGGAATGAAATGGATTAGCCACCTTGTCATTATGGTAATGAAGTAAATGGTAGCTAGTTGATGTAAAGGTAATGGCACAGGAAGAGGCAGGCGACAAAAAGCTTTGCGCTTAATGTGAGAGGCAGGCGTGAGTATAGTATGGCTCATCGCTTACACACCCTATATTGTATCTTCTCTCACAACTGAAGCGTGTGCTCCTATTACTGGACTCAGTAACAACCAACTACTACCCTGCCGAGAGGGGGGGGGGGGG